>CAJHNH020004250.1:0-43653 GCA_905116865.2 Candidula unifasciata | reverse complement strand
TAGGCTAACAGCACAAGAAGAGACAGGGTTACGAATGCCAGCAATGGGGAGAAATTTGGAATTTGACCATGTCTGGATGTTATTGACAGACAAAGAATGAAATGGTTCGGTCATGTAGTGAGAATGCAGCCAGGCCAAACTAAATATGACATTTTTTACAGCAGAACATATGGGAGGAAGGCAATAAAAAGACTAAGAAAGAGATGGATAATGGTATAGCCGAAACCTGCAAAAAAGACGAACAACTCCATCACCCAAGCCACCCGAGAAGCGCAAGACAAATACAGAAAACCGCGACACTGGGCTACCACCTGGTATCTGTGAGGCGACAAAACCACGACACTGGGCTAACACCTGGTAACAGTGAGGCGACAAAACCACGACACTGGGCTACAACCTGGTATCAGTGAGGGGACAAAACCACGACACTGGGCTACCACCTGGTATCAGTGAGGCGACAAAACCGCGACACTGGGCTACAACCTGGTATCAGTGAGACGACAAAACCACGACACTGGGCTACAACCTGGTATCAGTGAGGCGACAAAACCACGACACTGGGCTACAACCTGGTATCAGTGAGGCGACAAAACCACGACACTGGGCTACAACCTGGTATCAGTGAGGCGACAAAACCACGACACTGGGCTACAACCTGGTATCAGTGAGACGACAAAACCACGACACTGGGCTACAACCTGGTATCAGTGAGGCGACAAAACCACGACACTGGGCTACAACCTGGTATCAGTGAGACGACAAAACCACGACACTGGGCTACAACCTGGTATCAGTGAGGCGACAAAACCACGACACTGGGCTACAACCTGGTATCAGTGAGGCGACAAAACCACGACACTGGGCTACAACCTGGTATCAGTGAGGCGACAAAACCACGACACTGGGCTACAACCTGGTATCAGTGAGACGACAAAACCACGACACTGGGCTACAACCTGGTATCAGTGAGGCGACAAAACCGCGACACTGTGCTATAACCTGGTATCAGTGAGGCGACAAAACCGCGACACTGGGCTATAACCTGGTATCAGTGAGGCGACAAAAGAAGAAAAGGAAGACTGGGATCTCAAATGGTGGTCTAGTAACCAGAAGTTCGGACTGGGCAGGGATTTGTTAAAGGGCTTTATTAGTTTCATTTATTTCCCTTCTAAGCTCCAAATCAGTGCAGATAAGTATCACATACTTCATACCCTACCATCGTTTATTATTACTTTGTCTAAGTCGTGTCATCATCATCAGGTGCCTTGCCGACTGGAGTGGGCGATCATGCCTCTCCATAATCTGCGGTCTCCTGCAGCATGTATCAGTTCGTGTGCCGACACAACTCCATGCCATGCAACAAGACTGTCAAGCATCTTCTCTCGTTGTCTTCCTCTATCCCTCCTTCCACATATCTTTTCAGTGGTCACAATATGTTCTATTTTTCCTCTTCCCATAACATGGCCGAAAAATGATGACTGTCTCCTTCTGATGTCTGTGATAAGTTGTCTTCGGGCTCCCGCCTCTTTCAAAACCTCTTGGTTGCTCTTTTTGGCTGTCCAAGGTATTCTAAGCATTCTTCTGTAAAACCACATCTCCAAGGCCTCCAGAAACTAAGTCGTGTACATAAATAATATTTCAATGTAGTAATTTTAGTCAGTATATATTTATGCGTGGCGCCTATTGTTTCTTGCCGTTGTTTTATTGATGAAGGCTAATCGCCACAACGTGCTCCATTTGTTCATTGTAATCGATATTGTAAAGCTGACGTATACTTTGTATCTCTTACTCTTTTCTTTCTTTTTTTTCTTCCCTATATTTTCCGATCTGTCTCTTTTGTTGATGTTGTTTATTATGTTTGTTTTTAATTTCTTTAATTTTTTTGTTTAAATGTATTATTATAATGTCAAATCAGTATTGGGCGAAAACACAGAGAACATCTAAAACTAATAAGACTTTGCTAATAAACCGACGGGAGTCGCCGTGGCGGAGCTTCTAGACACTCGCCTCGGATTGGAAGGTAATGGGTTCGCTCCCTGGCGGAGCCGGACTTTTTTTCAAAAATGATCTTGGCCTCCAGGTCGACCCAGCCTTTAGTGGGTACCGGCTGCAGTCTCGGGAAGTAAAGGCGGCCCCATCACCCATCTTGCGCCGATTGGTCTATAAAAATATAGGTCTAGCCCTATATGCCCTATACGCCTAAAGGCGTGGAAAAGGGTCCGTTACTTTCCTTTTTTTTTAAAAACTAATAAACTGACATACTTTTAGCTTGACTCTCTATTTCCTTCTCCGTGTGTTCTTGGTCTGCCTTTATTTCTATACCCTGTTTGGTTCCGAGTAACATTATTTATATTCTCTTCCAGTTTTCTCAAAGTGTCTCATCTCTAAGGTCAGCGTCTTTTCTTCACCTCTTGTTTCACTGAGATTTGTTTAGTTTTTTTTTCCAAGGCTCAAATTAGGCGATTCAATTGTATCATTGAATTTCCGCTGTTCTGCACAGGAATCCAACCCGTGAATGAACTTTTCAGTTTATTAGCAAAGTCTTATTAGTTTTAGATGTTCTCTGTGTTTCCGCCCCAAACTGGTTTGACATTATAAATATAATTAAACATTTTAAAGAAATTAAAAACATGGGGTGAGCTACAAGCAAACAAATGATTGGATAACTTGCACTGGTCTTCTTCTTCTTCTCTTCTTCTCTTCTCTTCTCTTCTCTTCTCTTCTCTTCTCTTCTCTTCTCTTCTCTTCTCTTCTTCTTCTTCTTCTTCTTCTTCTTCTTCTTCTTCTTCTTCTTCTTCTTCTTCTTCTTCTTCTTCTTCTTCTTCTTCTTCTTCTTCTTCTCTTCCACCTTGTATCTCATCGAAGTGTCGGGGGGAGATGTAATGTTCGTTGATGAGCTCTGTCAAGAGCACTATTAAGACTGATGTTCATTTCTGTAAGGCTGTTCTTAATGCCATCACTCCATATTTTCTGAGGTCTTCCACTCGTTGTAATGTTTTAGTATGGCTCGCTGTGGCAGATAGTACCAGGGCATTCTTGATAGCTTTTCAAACCACTTCATTTGTTGTTCTTTGATGATCTGTAAGACTGTCTTTATTCCTAGCGTTCATCTGATTTCTGTCTTTCCTTGAAACTCCTGCAGCTCTTCTAAGGCATTTTATCTCTGTTGTCACAATTTTACGTTCATTGGAGGATGTAAGTGTCCACGTTTGGCATTAATAGCATAGTGGTGGCCAAAAAATAGTTCTGATAAGATTCACTTTAGTACTCCGAGGCATCTGCTTGTGTGTCAACAGGGGAGATAGTTGCCCCATTACTTGATAGGCTTTGGCACATCTGGAGCTTATTTCTCTGTCCAGATTTCCGTCGGATGTGAAAATTACTCCCAAATACTTAAATTCCTCTGTTTGTCTCAGGGTGTTGTTTTTTAATTTTATTTCTAAATTGTCTTTATGTCTTCCTATCATAATTGTCTCTGTCTTCGTAGTGTTTATTTTCATATTATTTGCACTGGTAGTGATGTAAAAGTAAAGGATCCCTTTTTACTCCTAAAGACGTATTGGGCATACAGGGCTAGACCGTTATTACTGGTAGACATGAATCCCATATAAAATAGGTTAAAAGTACAATTCGCTCTCTCTCTCACTGTTAAGTTTCCCTTGCTATCGTTTTTCACTTATTATGCGAAAACAGTGATTTATTGAAATAGCAAAACGACGGCCAAGTCTCCAGGGACAGACACTAGGACAGCGTCTAGACTTGAGAGAAACCCATAACGTGGGACAATTAATGTCAACACCCGCGGTTCTTAGCCTGGGCTCGTCACGGACCCTATTGCTGCAGGAAATACCAGTTAAATGTTTAAATGTGAGATAATGCCCGTCTCTCTAGCGTAGTTGGCTAAACCGGATTGCGCGGTGAGCGGGTGACAAGCTCCTTGTGGTCCGGGTTCACTCCCGGGGGTGGGCAGAAAAGCCACATTTCTCCCAGATTTACGGTATTTAAAATGGAATCAAGGCTGAGAGGTTGCGATATCCATAATACCGAGCCTAAGGGTTAACAACTCATGGCTTCTGGATACTAAAACAAACAAATGTGAGATAATCAACTGCACAGCGCAAGGTTTGATTATACACCTTCTCCCCGACTTACGACTCTTGCGACTTTGACCATCTCCACTTACGACAACAATAACTTCTCCCCGACTTACGACCCATGCGACTTTGACCATCTCCACTTACGACAACAATAAATAAATAAATGAAAGTAAAGTGAAGGATGATTTTTTCCACGCCTTTAGGTTATAGGGCATATAGGGCTAGACCTATATTTGTATAGACCAATCGTCACAAGATGGGTGATGTGGTCAGCATTACGCCGACTGCCTCAACTTCCCGGGACTGCACCCGGTACCCACTCAAGGCTGGGTCGACCTGGGAGCCAAGGTCATTTGTGAAAAAAGTCCGGCTCAATAAATAAATAAATAAATAAATAAATAAATAAATAAATAAAGATGGCAATATTGGTATTGTCAGAAAGTTCCTAGAAGTGATGCTGTAGAGTAAATATATACATAGATAGAATAAAGTGTGTGTTTTACGTACACATTTGTATAACCCTTTTGAATGCAAATAGAGTTGAAGATATACAATCGATTAACCACCAGTTAGTCTGAATGGAACCTGGTCGTAAGTCGAGGAGACCAGCTATGGTTTGATTGTCGAAAACGGTCAATTACTGCCTCTATTATATCACGTCTGTGGTGTGGACAAGGGGGGTCTTTGAGCCTGAGGTTTTAGGGCCGCGTGGCTAGTGCTGTCGTCACGACTGTGGTGTGGACAGGGGGGTCTTTGAGCCTGAGGTTTTAGGGCCACGTGGCTAGTGCTGTCGTCACGTCTGTGGTGTGGACAGGGGGGTCTTTGAGCCTGAGGTTTTAGGGCCGCGTGGCTAGTGCTGTCGTCACGACTGTGGTGTGGACAGGGGGGTCTTTGAGCCTGAGGTTTTAGGGCCGCGTGGCTAGTGCTGTCGTCACGACTGTGGTGTGGACAGGGGGGTCTTTGAGCCTGAGGTTTTAGGGCCGTGTGGCTAGTGCTGTCGTCACGACTGTGCAGGTGAGAATTTTATTTTGTTGCTGATGGTTTGATTGTAATAGGTTTTATTCTACATATATTTATTTTACTGTATTGTTATCCTATAAAGGTTTGTTGTACCATGATTTATTATATATTGAACTGTATTTTATAAAATCCCACATAGGGTTATTTTCCATGATTTATATTACATGGATTTATTGTACTGTATCTATTATCCAATAAAGGTTTAATATACCATGATTTATTACATATGGACTTATTGCACAGTATTTAAAAAAAAATCCTATGTAGGTTTACTGTACCGTTACTTATTATATATGGATTTATTGTGCTGTTTTTTTAAATCCTATATAAGTTTATTGTACCATGATTTATTATTTCATGTAAAACCACAAATCAACCAGCCACTATCGTTTCCAGAGGTCAAAACCCTCATTAGGAGAAAATCAGAAGCAGATTGGAAAACCAACACAGGTTATAACCATGAACCCCCGTGTGGGTTCCGGGGCCCTTTTGTGGGGAAAACAAGAATAGACCCACTGCCTCCCCAAAAGCATGTCGTAAGAGTCGACTAACTGGGGAGCTTCCTCTGAAGTCGGAGTGCATCTGCCTGAGAGGCAAGGAGCCAGCAGTCTGCATTCAATTAAATCAGATCTGTAAAACTGATGCACACGCAACACTCAGGTTCTGGAGCAGGACTGCAGTCCAGAAGTGGACGAACAACCAGAACTTCACGCCAGAGTGTATAGCTGGTGAACGCGAAGAAGAAGAAGATAACCATGAAAAAAGATTTCCTCACAGAGCGGAACAGACTACGTCACAGTTTTTCGCTTACGCACTGGACACAGCAGACTCAACAAACAATCATATAAATTAGGCATGATCCAGATAGCTCTCTGCCAGTGTCTTCATGCTGAACAGACTCAAGAACATGTCCTGGAAGACTGTCCTCTCTTGGCGGAGCTGCGGAGCAACATGTGGCCACTTCTGCCTTTTTTCCCCCAAATGGAGCATAGGCCCTCAACCAACTCACGCCAAGTCGTTCTATCCTTCGCCATTCCCCTCATCTTGGTTGGCTGGATTTTATTTGCTTCTCTTTTTGACTTATCCATGGTTGGTTGGTTTTTGTGGCTATGGTTTTTACAGGATGAGGTAGCCAACCTCACGCCCAACCCTACCCTTAGTCGCCTCTTACGATATGCCTGGTAGGGTGCAGTGTCACTATTCTTTGCTTCCCGTGAGGGCCCCGGTGACACACGGGCGACATGTGGCCACACTCAGTAGAAATGACAGCTAAGCTTTGGAGAAACCTAAGAGACCTTGAGATGACATCCCAGTTCACGGCCTACAGTGCATTTTGCGCCTGACCAGAGATTGCTGAAGAAGAAGATATCACTGCACCAGGTTTTATCTTATATGGCTTTATTCACGAGCGTCGAAGCCCAGGGCACACCCCCGCCCTGCCTTGCCAACGCCGCTGAGCCTAGACCAGGCTTGTAAGCCTGAGGATTTAAGACCGCGTGGCTAGTACAGTCGCCCAAAACTATGCATATCAAAATTTTTATCAACGTACGAGACAAACAAATCTCCGCCCTCATTAAAGATCCAACCCCATGTCTCCTGCATGACAGCCTTGGGTTCTAGCCATGTGGCCGCTGGCTTTACAATTTTTCAAGACAAACAGATTTAAAAACACCAGACCTTCAGATTAAGTCTGTCTATTGATGGAAGGTTCTAGAACTGTGTCCACGACGTAACTGCAAGTACACAAACGTAGCTGCGTATCTTTTACAGGACGTCGCATAATCAACCCCAACATTTTTTGACTGTTGTGGTTTTTAAGGCAAATTTTACGTTCATTAGTTTGCCATTGCTACTAAACGGTCAGCTCTCGGTACCACTGTCGAAACCCTTTAGAGGGGTTGTGTGTTAGACCCAGTTTGTCCATTTTTTTGGAGTGTTAAAAGCGCTGGCGAACTGAAATATACAACACGTGATATCAACGGCATTGCGGAACACCCCCGTCACCTTGTGTGAAGCCGGTCGACTCATGGTCGACCAATCAAATGTGAGCTAGGCTGAAAGTCGACCAATCAAAAGTGAGGTAGTGTGGAGCACTGAATGAATGGGGGGGGGGGGGAGACTAACTTTGCTTTTACCCGTTTGTGATAGTTCAGTGTGTTTACAGACAGATGTTTTTACTCAGGTACTTAGCTTTGTCTTAGCGAGGTGGTTCGCGAAGGGGGATTTGTCATAGTGAATAAGAAGAGAATGGTGTCGTGGGCATGGTACCCAGGCGACGTGGCGCAGTGACATCGTCTGCCCAATCACACATCCAGAGCCGTTCAATAGCACAGCGTGAGTGCTGTAAGTTACAGAGACACAGGAAAGAGCTTGGATCGGAGGCTGTTGGTTCGGATCCTGTTAACGAATTGAAGCGACTGGAAGGCCAATGTATGAGTTGCGATTTTAAAGGGCACCGGCCGGTTGGGGTAGCTATAACTCGAGCCACATCTGGGGACGATTTGTCTTCATCCTTTCTAATTACATTATAGGCAGCTCACCGACTGCAAACTCTGGCGGAAAGTTCTGATTTTTCGTCTACTTCTGGTCTGCTGTCTTTACTTTCCCAGGACAGCCCATCCTGGTACCCATTTTGGCTGGGTCGACCTGCGACGTCCCATACCACGACAAAAATCCACGCAGCCTGCACTGGGTTTCGATCGCGGTATGCTGGCTACAACTAAAACTGACGTTTAAAACTGGACGAGAACAAGAAAGGTACATTGTACAACTTTTATTAGTTACATAAATAGCAAAATAAACCAGATTTAGTCTATTTGTTCAGTATCACGCTAAAACACTTGATCAAATAGTATATAATTATTTGTATGATCTATCAGAAACATGTACGATATCAAACACTAAAGATCTAATCTAAGACAAAAGTTTGGACACAAACACTAGAAAAATAACATGGAATTATAATCGATTTATGGCTTAGGCGTTGCGAATGCGCTTCGTAATGCCGGGGTGCCGGGTTCGATCTCACTTGCGCTGGTTTCGGCAGTTTCATCGAAAAATTGACGGTCCAGAAAGCAATGGCAAACTGCTGGACGTAAACCTGCCTATAAAAACCACAACAGCCAAAAAATATGGGGTTGGTTCTGCAACGTCCTGTAAAGAATACGCAACTAATTTATGAAATAATATGTTAGCACATAACAATACATTATAATATAAAATATGTTTTTATTTGGACGAAAATACACGAGCTTTCTTACAATCCTTAATAGATGATATTGAACTGTCAGATAATAATAATGGTGGTGACAATGAAAACAATGATAATAATAATATTAAAAATAACATCAAAGAGTGGAACTGTGTGGTCTCGAGGCATGGTATCCGCCTCGAGTTCTAGATGTTCCTGGTTCAATCCCCGGTGAGGGTGGGATTTGTTCACAAGGACTTGGACTTCTAGTAATTCCCCCTGGTCTCTGTGTAGTGAGATCGGACGCCCTATTGTTGCGCCGGTGAAAAATCCCTTGGCAGTTAAAAATCTACCCAAAGTATTTTAGGATCCTCGCTGGTGCTACAGAGCTTGTGCACTGTGCTGAGCTTCTTCGGACTCAGACTTGAGTTAAGAAGACCGAAGCACTTACCCGTGTGCCATGATGTTGATCCGGTGTTTAAACCTTAACAACATCAATGTAAAGGACTCTTTTCATACATTTGACGTGTCCGGTATATGATATTCGATTCAGATTGATTAATCCTGTGGGCACTAGATAAACGAGGAGCCGCCAAAGTGTAGCGGCTTGATGCTCCTCTGCGGATCTGAGGGTCGTGGGTTCGGATCCTGACCGAAAAAATATGACCTTGGCTTCCAGGTGGACCCAGCTTCAAATGGGTACCAAGTAAGGTCACACAAAATAAAGATGGCCGGTTTGATGTTGATCAATCACCTAGCATGTGCTGATTGGTCTGTAAAGCATAGATCTAGTTCTATATGCAAAACGCCTCTAAAGGCGTGGCAAAAGGCCCTTTACTTTCACTAGACTGGGCCAACCACACCGGCAGCTTTCATTTTCACGGATATTTCCGTGTACCTGTATTGGGCTGAGTAAACATTAGAAAACGCAAGACTATCATAAGGGAAACCTTGGTTCGAATCCTCTGTAAGGTTATGGCTTTTTTTCCCTTCTGAATGCCAAAGTCAAATCCTAACCCTCGCAGTCCGTGGCAACTGCACTAGCCACGCAGCCCGAAATCCTAAAACTCAACCCCCTCTCCATCCCAGCCAATCTCCAATCATCCTTTTTCCCATATCGCAAAAGTGGTAAATACTAGAAATAATAGTGTGCGTGCTGCAGATATCGATTAATCGATTTTGCCATATAGTTACATACCACCCGAGATACTCCCCGTGTGGGTTCCGGGATCCCATTATCCCAGGGGGTGGGGGGGGGGGTGTAGATCTATTGCCTCCCCAACAAGTATGTCGTAAAAGTAAACTAATTGAAAGCTTTCTTCTAAGTCAAAGGGCATCTGCCTGAAAAACAAAGAACCAACAATCTGCCTAAATTACGTCAGATCTGTTAAACGGATGTGCACGCAACACTCAGGTTCTGGAACAAGACTAAAGTCCTAAGGTGAACAATCAACTATAAATTTCCGCCGGAGTTTAACAGAGTGAACGCGAAGAAGAAGAAGAAGAAGACAAAGAGGGAGTTGAGATACAATTCTTGCAGCTCTCTTAGCAAAATACTCCACCCTCACACATCCGCATATTGTCGGATGTAGAGCCTGGTCAGACATGTGGAGGAGTGTTCCTCGCATAAAACTACCCGCCGCAACCTCCCTGGGGGTGCTTTAAAATCACAGTCCACAAAAGGGACCTTTGGCTGCTTCCAGCTTTACTAGGTTCCAAGGAACGTCCCTGGAAATAAATACGTCCCGTGCTCCAACCAGACAATCTATGCTAGGTCTTCTTCAGGGGCAGGGAACTAGAGACGAACTCAGGCCCAGCTCAACCCATCTACACACTAGGTCACCTGTCATTGATGCTTGGTCAGGCCGGTCCACGTTGCTCAAGGTTACATAGGTGTCCCGGTATACTGCTGTAGATTGACAGCAACTAGCTGATTCCTAAAGGTTTATCACACCACCGTAAAATTGAAAACATCTCAATCTGGACGACAAACCAACAGGACAGACCCCAGATACACCGTTTTATATCCAGTAAAGTTATAATGAGTGCACCTGTAACTGCTATCTTCTTCTTCTTTACGTCCTGTTTTACCGCTTCGGGTGTCGATGGAGATGTAAGGTCCTGCTTCGTGCTCTTCTGGCTTCTTTTACTATATATGTATCGTGGTGCTGTAGAGTTTCTCTGATGCTAGCATTCCATGTTGTTCTTGGTCTACCTCTTGCTTTACGTCCCTCTCCTCTTTTGGTATATGCAGCGCTTTTCCTCTGAGCGTCGAGCATCGGCCAGATCCCCTCATCACTTCCTGCTGCATCAGTCTCACCAGACTGTGGTGATCCATTTGCTCCTCCGAATTGTGTACGTTTTCTCATAAGGTCCCAACCACGTCTGCCTTAGTATGCATCAGTATTCCACCAAGTTGTGCAGTGCTAGCCAGTCTGCCCACATGTTTCTTTCCGAACACCCCGGCATTCCGGAGTTAAGATACACATAATGACCTCCTCATCCATGACCTCCGAAGCGAAGCAAGCCACTCTGCACGAAGCATGCCACTCTTCTGCACGAAGCATGCCACTCTTCTGCACGAAGCATGCCACTCTTCTGCACGAAGCATGCCACTCTGCACGAAGCATGCCACTCTGCACGAAGCATGCCACTCTTCTGCACGAAGCATGTCACTCTGCACGAAGCATGCCACTCTGCACGAAGCATGTCACTCTTCTGCACGAAGCATGCCACTCTGCACGAAGCATGCCACTCTGCACGAAGCATGCCACTCTGCACGAAGCATGCCACTCTTCTGCACGAAGCATGTCACTCTGCACGAAGCATGCCACTCTGCACGAAGCATGTCACTCTTCTGCACGAAGCATGCCACTCTGCACGAAGCATGCCACTCTTCTGCACGAAGCATGCCACTCTGCACGAAGCATGCCACTCTGCACGAAGCATGTCACTCTGCACGAAGCATGCCACTCTGCACGAAGCATGCCACTCTGCACGAAGCATGTCACTCTGCACGAAGCATGTCACTCTGCACGAAGCATGCCACTCTGCACGAAGCATGCCACTCTGCACGAAGCATGCCACTCTGCACGAAGCATGCCACTCTCCACGAAGCATGCCACTCTGCACGAAGCATGCCACTCTGCACGAAGCATGCCAGTCTGCACGAAGCATGCCACTCTGCACGAAGCATGCCACTCTGCACGAAGGTGAGGACATGTGATGTCTCAATGAAGATCTAAACCCAAGACCTTCAGGTTAGTAAACTATTGTCTAGCCAGTGTGCTGATGTAGTTCTCTAAATGTAGCAAAAACATATATGATAAAGGCGTAATGACGGCTTCTTCTTCTTACAGTCCAATCCGTGTTGCCTTGCTGGACATGTTTATCTACTACTTTATGTTTCAAGTTCTGCACAAAAAAGTCCAGAAGTGGACGAAAAACCAGAACTTTCAATGAATGCGAAGAAGGAAAAAAAAAAGAGAAACAAAATCTAACTGAAATATTTCACTGGTCTCTTATTTTTCTTATATCAATTCTCTTTCCATTCAGTCTTTTACAACCTATCTTTTTGGACCGTTATTTCCATGAGGTATGACGTGTTCTTCTATATATTATGAATTAATCGAGTAACATAGGTTCTTCTATATATACGTATCTACAGATATCGCTACCACGCCTACCTCTCCCACACACAAACAATGTAATCTAGAGTTAGTTAATTAGTCGTTCGACAGATTATCCTTATTGCACGTCGAACCATTCAGCTCATACGTGCTCATATCCCCTCCTTAGTAAACCCTGCAGCACGTAGCGGCTCACAAAACCAGTTCTGTGTTAGTTTATTATTCTTCTTTGGCTGCCTGCTAGTACTCTTGTCTGGTCGAACCCCTTTTAAAACGCTTCTTTTTTCCAGTCTGGTCATGGTTGCAGATTCAACTGGTTCTAGCAGAGCAGCCAGTTTATCAGCCTGGTCCATGGCTCGAACGCCGTCTAAAGTAGCTTTACCTGCAAGCCTATCAGGTTGCTCATTTCCTTGCACGCCTGCGTGCCCTGGAAAAAGTATGAAACTGATATTGAGTCAGCTTCGACCGTCTCCGAGACTTCAACCACTGTCTTCGGGCCCAGCCTATCTCTATCTTCCCTAAGATACTCATTGAGTCACTGTGCATGCTAGAGTGTTCCTCGAAACGAAAGAATACGGGCAAGCAAACGCTTCGCCCAAAGTCTTTATCCACTAACAAAACAACCAAAATACTCACTCCCAGAGACAAAACGAAACGAAACGGTAAAACAGAAAAGTAATCCTGGCAACGGAAAAAAAAAAAGTTCCCGATGTTTCGATTACTGAGCAGTAACAAACAGGTTTCGCGAATTTGTTCTGGACGAAGACCAACAAGTAAAGAAGAAACAACATTGGATGCTGAACACATACTGTGAACAATTGTTTCAATTCTTGAATGTTTGCTTTTCTAATTATCTTAATTGTAAAACTGTACGTTTCTTTTGGGAGATTTTATTTCCAAACAGGGAAGGACAAATGGCGGCGTCTGACCTAGGATGAAGTCTGTCAATGGTAGATGTTGGCGATACATTGTTATTACGAGAACACGAAAAAACAATTATTGATTATTAATGTTGCTTGTATGCAAGTGTATGACGCACACTTATACGTACAGTTATATGTAAATAGTTATGTATGTGTTTGGCGGAAATGGCAGGAAGGCTATAAACAACGGGCTAAGGAAACCTAAAGAGGCGCTCTTTCCGTTTATACATTTCACATTTATTTGCAATTTAGCATATTATTATTATTAATCACTGAAACAATTATAGAGGAATATCAGTATTATCTACAAACTTTAAGATACTATCAGCAGTCCTCATAAACATGCTTAAACCAAACGTCGAAGACATATTGGGAGATAACCAAGCGGGTTTCCGACAGAACAGATCAACAATAGATCAGATATTCATTTTACAGCAAATACCAGGGCAAAACTGGGATTATAGAAAAGATGTACATAATGTTTTTGTGGATTAAAAAAAAGCGTATGATAGTGTACATAGAAACAGTTTATGGAATGCTATGAAGGACTTTGGAATACCAAAGAAGTTAATTACCCTGACCAAACTATGTATGGAAGACACTTGTAATACAGTAATATGTAAAGGCAGAAAGTCAGACCCTTTTCAAATAACATCTGGTTTAAAGCAAGGTGATGCTCTGTCCCTGCTTCTTTTCAACTTGGCCCTGGAGAAAATTATAAGGAAATAGACTGAAATAGTTGGGGCATATTGAAAGAATGTCAGATGACAGAGAGGTAAAAACTGTATATACGAGGGAGATGAATGGTCGTAGACCACGAGGGATACAAAGAAGACGATGAAGTCAGACCTGCAAACACTTAGTTTCACCAACTGGAAAGAGAAGGCCAGCCAGAGAGATGAGTAGAGGCAGGGGATATCTATAGCAATGAACCTCAAGGGCTTAGAATGCTGAAGAAGAAGAATCACTTAAACACGGCGCTCATGTTGGTTTTGGTACCACATTGTGGGGGAAAACCAGATGAGACCCACTACCTCCATAATAAGCATGTCGGAAGAGTCGGCTAACTTGGAGCTTCCTTCAAAGTCAGAGTGCATTTGCTTGAGAGACAAGAAAAAAAAAACTGCGTACGAAGAAGTCAGATTTGTAAAACGGATGTGCACGCAACACTCAGATTCTGGAACTAGACCAAAGTCCAGAGGTGGACAAATAACAAAATTTTTCACAAGAGTTAACAGCCTGTGAACGAGAAGAAGAAGAAGAAGAGGAAGAAGACAAACAAGGCGTATGATTTTTGAGCGCTTCTCACCCCCCCCCCCCCCCACTTCTTCCACCCTTTTCTAGAAAAACTGTAAGCTGAGCCCCGGCTTACCTTCCCCCTCCCCGTTTTCTTTGTGTCGCCACCCATGTAAGTGCATACATGTACGTTTTTATTGTTATTCGCAGCTTTCCGTCTTTTCAGACGATCGTGTAATATTGTACGTCACAAGCAGTTCTCCATCTTCCTTATGCCACGACCATTTAATACAGTTCCTAATGTTGTGGCGACTCCCATCCATACAATTTTTCTCGTCACTATTTTATAATTTCAATGAATATGTGTTTTGCGATGATCGTCAGTGACCCCTGTGACAGGGTCGTTCGGCCCAAACAGTATTGTCTGGAATTTTTTGTTCCACCGGGATTTGCTGGTGTGTTAGGAAATGAACAGGCTTGCCGGCTCTGCCCAACTTGGTGGAATACTGATGCATGATAGAGCAGATGTGGTTAGTGCCTTGTGGGAGAGCGTGTACAGTTCGGAGGAGCAGATGGATCACTACAGTCTGGTGAGACTGATACAGCGGGGAGTGACGAGGGGTTTTGGCAGATGCTCGAGGCTCAGAGGAAAGGCAAGACGGACGTTTAATCAGAATGCTACTGGCACCATAGTACTATCGGAACTCTTCACTGGCAGCTGATGATGGGGACGGAACGCTTATGGGAATGCCCCGAATGCTGTGATATCGGTTCTTGAATCAACTCTACTCAACCCTCCCCCCCAAAAAAAAAATCGCGACCCATAGGCTGAGAACCACTTTAATATAGGAAAGCATGGGAGGTAATCAGTGAATCGCACTTGCAACTTCACAACGAACAGGTCACCTATAGCTGCTACATTTCTGTACCAACGAAAACTACTTAGATATACAACACTGTGGCTCGTGGAAAAACTGCACAAAGACTGCAGTCTCAGCAAATTAAATATTACATCTACACATTTAATGCATAAGGCAGCCGTCAGAAGTGCCAACACCAACAGTCCGATTCTATAATGCAGTTTGGCGTCGATGGAAGTAGCAGTTACAACGGATCGGTATTTGCACATACGATTAATCACATAAGGCACCACCATATCTGTGGAAACTGGCCACTCGCCATTTTCCGAATCTACAGTTTCACAAAAGAAACCACATTGGGCACAACCGAATAGCATTCCAAATGATATCTGCAGCTCATAGTGTCGGACCATGCGCTCAACAAAGTAGATTTTAGTCAACATACGGAGTTAAATGCAACAGCCAACTATTATCATAAGCTTGACACGACTAAAACAGTAGATATCTGTCCTCCATATTGACTGGAAAGCATAGCAGCAGATGCCCATGGCATCGGCGAGGGTGACTAGCAAGACCCGCATGTGTTATGGACATTCTTCTACAATTTTGCGGCTTGAGAACAGAGCGGCCCGACATGAGGGGATTGTAACAATCTCACAGAGCATGTTTCGGAAAACTGAAACTGGTGCCCTGCGCGCAGAGTGGCTTGCATCACGTTATAAGACCCAGACCAAAAGCAAGGTTTACCTTGCCTTAGATAAACAGCATATCATGGATTTTCTGTCCACGACGTTCAGGTGTGCGAGGTAACGAGCAAGCTGACAGTTTGGCTGCTGTCGCTACTCTGACAGTGAGATACCATATGATAAAACGGATGGGGTGAAAGCTCTACGGGATCAAAAGAACCGTACGAAAGAACAGATAGAGAATCCATACACTGAAAGATTAATTCAACGCCCTGCATTGGTTTCAATGACAGACAGCGCAAAGAGCAGTGGCATACTTCTTGTTCTTTTCTCTATCTGCTTTCTATCCCTCAATGGGGCATAGACCACCGAGTGACTCACGTCAAGTCCTTCTGTCCTCTACTACTGCATGCAGCTCTCCCCATCAGTTTAACTTCACTCTCAACTTCCCTTCTCCATGCGTTTGTATTATTTTTTTTGTTATGTATGCCTTTATTTTTATGCCCCTGTGGGTTTCAGTGCAAAGACATTCTAGTTATATTGTTCTCAGGTTTTCTCAAAGTGTGTTCTATCCAATGCCAACGTCGTTTCTTCACCTCCGGATCCACTGGAACTTGTTTATTTTTCTTTCAAAGCTCGACATTGTGTTTCTATTATACCATTTAATTCCCTTTAATTGCGCAGGCACCAGTTAATGAATATTTGTAGTTTATTACAAATTGTCTTAGTTCTCCATGTTTCTGCTCCACACAACAATACTGATTTGACATTAGAATTAAAAAGTCTAAATTTACTATTAGTTAACTTTTTATTCGTGGGTATGTTGTTATGATCATAGAAATTAGACATATACAGTCACTATATGTTGGTCAAGCACAGTGAAGATCAAAATCTGTTCTTGAATTTAAAGAAAACGAAAATAATGTCTACAGATAAAACTGGCTGTCACCCAAAAATAACAATAAATGATGAAGGAATTGAAAATGTCACAAACTTTGAATATCTAGGCTCTATAATAAACAACAGCGGAGACTGTTCGACAGAAATTAAAAGGAGGATGGCCATAGCAATGCAAAGAAAGATTGAACAGCCTTAAAAGTCTATGGTTAAGCACCAGCAAGGAGATCAAAATTAGAATTTTGAGAGCATGCATCTTCCCTGTGGCTACATACGGATGTGAGTCGTGGACTATCTCTCAGTCCTTGAGAAAGAGAATAGGGGTTTTTGAGCTTAAATGTTATAGAAAGATTCTCAGAATATCTTGGACAAAGAAGATGAGAAATATTGACACCTTAAAAGATCTGAACATCAAGGAAGATTGGCTAATAAACAGCATCTTTTCTCGAAAGCTGAAATATTTTGGTCATATCAAGCGCCACGACGGATTGGAAAAAATTATAGCAGAAGGCATGGTAGCAGGAAGGAGGGGCAGGGGTCCACCGACACGAAGATGGGCACAGGATATATGTGACTCCTTGAATGTGAAAATGCATGAGGCGGGAGAACTGGCGAGAGACCGAGTTTCTTTCAGGCAGACTGTGATGAGAGCGACGTTCTGCAAAGGACCTGCTACACGATGATGATGATATGTTGGTTAAGTAATGCGAAGGAATAAACTCGAAAATATTGTGACATATGGCAAGATTAATGAAAAAATAGGCAAGGGAAGGCCTGACTTAGTCACTTCTCTTCTACCTTGGTGTGTAGAGGTTTGCCAGAGAGATCGCCAGATATCTCTATCAGCAGTTTTCATTTTAGCTTTGTTAGCATGGGAAAGATTACTCCCGGATACCTTGCCTAGATGGGTCGGGTGGGACAAGAGCACTGACACGGTTCGTGATTCGTGTGATCCTATGCCATGGAAAACCATGACAGTGGACGCTTGTCGGCAGAGCACATGTTGGTGGTGATGATGGTGATGATGATGATGGTGCTGATGATGATGATGATGTGCGGGTATAGTATAGCGGTATTAGGAAAAAATATTAACATACATTGTTTTGTAATCGTAAGCATCGCAAATTTTCATTTTACCTATTTGTTTTTCTGTTGAAAAACTCACCATCAAACAAGACTATAATTCCTAAAAGAAAAGAAAATATCATTTTAAGACTAAAAAAAGGTCTTGTGATTTGGGGGGGGGGGGGGGGGTGGTGGGGTTGGGTTAAAATCTTGTAAACATAATTTTCAGGTTTTACATTGTCCAGTGTGGATTCCGTGACCCCATGTTGGGGGCAAAAGAATAGACCCATGGCCCCCATCCCCCACCCACTCCCACCATGTCGGAAAAGTAGACTAATTGTAGATGTATCATTTGATCACGGAGTGCGCCTGTCTGAGAAGTTAGGAACCAACATTCTGCATTCAAATACACATGATCTATAGAATAAACGCAAGCGCAAGAACCAGGTTCTGGTTATAAGACCAAAGCCCAAAAGTGGACGAAAAACCTGAATTGTTCGCCGGAATTTAGAGCCGGTGATCGCAAAAATGAAGAATCACGCAAAAATATATTTATAAAAAAGACAAAACTTACACATTTTTTGATCTGAAAAAGAAATTGTTGAAATTTTATATACACGACTAAAATGTTATCCTATATTTAAAATTGTGGATAATATAATTTTCTAACTATCAAACGCATTTAGTCCTCAAACAAAATGTGACCAGAAAACGACGAAAAGTGATTGAGAACGGCTGAATTTTCGTTCAGCTGTACCCAGACATGGTCGTCCCGCGACAGCCTCAGGATGATAGTGTTGCTTCCAGTGCCGTGCCGAGCCTGGGCGTCGCCGTGGAACGCCATTTGGTGGTCGTTGTTAAGCATGATCCAACCGTAGGCTGTGTGGTTCTCCATGCTCAGCATGTGTACCGTGAAGAGGTAAGTCCCGTTTACCTGAAAGACAGTAAGTCAGGATGTAAAGCGAAAAGGGAGAGGGTGGGAGTGGAGTGGGAGGGGGGATGGACAATGGAGGGAGGTTGAGTGGAAAGGGGAGAAGTGGTTGGGTAGGGGGAGGGCGGAATCTTTGAGTCAGAGGAGTTAGGGGCGCATGGCTAGTGCTGTCGCCACAGATTGTGCACTGTTAAGATTTTTTTTTTTTGCACCTGACAGATTAAAAAAAAAATCTATAACGTTACAGAGGATGGAAATCTAGGTCTTCCGTGTGTGAGCCCAGTGTCCTTAACCCCTTCGACAGCCGGTCCAGTTCAGTAAGGAAAAACTCAGCACTACTGACTCTATCAAATCCTTTGTTTCGCATGTAAAAGTAACGTTGGTCTCCCTACGCCCCGCCCATATACATACTAGCTCGCTTTTTATTGGTAGTTCCTGTACCTGTCACTTTGGCACAAGGCTACGGTGGTGTTTGGCAATGTCGTTGATATCGCGTGTTGTATATTTCAGCACGCCAGCGCTTTTAAAACTCCAAAAACATGGACAAACTGGATCTAACGCAACTCCCCTAGAGAGTGCTGCAATCTATGTCACAAGCAAGACATTATAGAAAGAAAACAACAGAGCGGGACACACCCGTAATCTTAAGCAACGTCGACCAGCCCAACAAACTTGTGAATGAAAAGTGACCTACTCTATTTGGGGAGACTAACGTGAACTTAATCAATTCGCAATATTCTGCTTGGGCGTCTTAATTTATTAGTATGTGTTTTAGTTGTTCTCTATGGTTACACTACACTCAGCTATACTGATCTGCATAAAAACTCAGGTTGAGGAACAAGATTGAAGCTAGAAATTGAGGAACAACGAGAACTTTCCACCGAATTTTACAGCTGGAAAACACTAGGAAGATGAAGAAGTTTGCTGCTAAAAGAGGAGATGCCTGGCATATTCCCACCTCAGCCAAGACAAAACTGTATGTCAGACGGTGATATTTGGACTGCAAGATAGCTTCCATCAAGGATACTGACCCCTTAAGACGTTCTGCAAAAGGATCAACTAAGATGAAGAAGCATAACCTACTGCCATACTCATGTCATGCTACTAGACAACATACTTTCCGTGTGGGTTCCGTGGTTCCATTGTTGGGAAAATAAGAATAGACCCGCTGCTTCCCCAACAAGCATGTCGTAGGAGTCGACTCACTGGGGACTTCATTCGAAGTCGGAGTGCATCTGCCCGAGCGGCAAGGAACAACCAACTGCACACAAATAGGATAGTCAAACGGATGTACACACTAAATTCAGTCCCCGGCACAAAGCCACAGTCCAAATGGACGAACAACCAGGACTTTTCACCGAAGCTTACAGCCGGTGAACAAAGAAGAAGAAGAAGGAGGAGGAAACATACCGAATATACTATATTCACAAGCAAGAATAATATCAGCAAGCTTTCCATGAAAATCAAATTCATTTTTTTTTTTTTTGGACAAATCAAAATCTTTTCCTCATTTGACAAACAAAGGTCTTTTCCTTCGCTTGTCCCCCCTCCCTTTTTTTAGGTAGCATTTCAGAAAAAAAAAAAAAACTATATATGTAATAAATCACCTTCATTACACATTAAAAAAAAAAAAAAAAAAAAAAACTAGTACTGAAAATATTACATACATCCTGTTCTGAAGTATGACAGTGAATCTTGGAATGTGAGCAAACACATTAAAAAGAGTTTGGAGGCAACTGATCTGTGGTTCTTGACAAGAATGTTGCGTATACTGTACCTTGGACTGTCAGAATAACTAACACTGGAAATGGCTAACGAAAGTAGAACATTATATACAACAATGAGAAGGAGACAAAGTTATTTTGTCATCTGATCAGAAAAAGAGCACTGGAAAGTATCGTGACGACTGGAGAGATCACTTGAAGAAGGGGCAGAGGCAGATCAAGATAAAGATGGTGGGTGGCGTAAGACAGTGGCATGGAGGAATTTCATTAGTGGAATTGGTCCAGAACACCAAGGACTGGGATCTGTGGAGATGCACACACGCGTGTGCAAAACACTTGATGATGATGTCCTATTTTTGTTTTGGTAAACACTGCTTATGCCTGTCTGCAGCATGGATGTTGCGCCTTGATGCCGACAAATTCGATTTTTCTGGTATTTAAAAGAAAAAAACAACAACACCCGAGTCAGTCTTCCCAATTACCGCTAGAACGATAAGAACTTCTGGTCAAAATAAAGATTACGTATGTTCATTGTTCTAAGATGTAAACAGCGGGGAATGGAGAGTGAGAAGCAAACAACGAAATTCATAATCTGTGTAAATCACCACTGATCACTGGCATCATGATAGCTTATAGGTTGAAATGGCTGGGACATATTGAGAGAATGTCGGATTCAGAGAGCTAGTAAATCACAGAAAGTCCAACATTCTAGGGGTGTTATGGTTAAGGTTAGGGTTAGTGGTAATGGTAGGGTTAGGGTTTGTCGGTGTTTCTGAGGCGGTCGGGGCTGGTAAAGATCCTAACCCTAACCCCAACACATAACACCCTCAGGATACTGGGCTGAATAAAAAATAAAGTATCGAATTTTAACTCGACTAGCGGAGCAGTATTCAAACCTACTGGTTGACTACAAGTTTGACATAAATAATGAGTTACAATATAAACACTACGATCAAGGCAGAATGTTAACACGACTGGTAGAAGCAGAGCCACTGGGCAAACTAGTGTGCTGTCGCCCCTACGACAAATATATTTCTTTATTTATGGCAAGTTATACACAGGACATCACAGGACTCGTCTGTTTGTGGGGACCCTATTCTTGTGCCCTCCCCCCCCCCACCGCAATTAACCAGAGGGCCCATGCGTTAAGACGGCACTGGATGGAACAAGGCCAGCTGAAGTTACAAGGGCATAGCCGACATTCTGGTCACGTGACGTGACGTCACGACCCCGGGCTTACAATACGAACAAAAACAATTTTCAGTAAGGCAAATTATATCTTTTAACTAGGCTACATATATTCCCTAAAATTTATATTATTTATACAGATGGCTCTGTGCTGAGAGGTAGAAGTTCCTGGGGGGGGGGGGGGGGGGGGGAAGGGCATAGCAAAAGAAAATGGACGTCGCTTAGTGCAAAAAGCCTGGCATAGGAAATCACGTCTAGGTGAAAATGGAGGTGGAGGCATTCACTGCTGCCTTTCACTGGATTCAGAGTCACTGTACAGACATGTTGTCATTGTTACTGACTCTCAGAGTATTTTAAGAGAGTTGGAGACAGGCATGATGGGTGCAGAGTGGCAAGCATCGCTTCAGAGGTGCCGGGTAGTTAGCATCCTTAGGATATTTTCTCCAGGTCATGCTGGTATGTTTGGAAACGAACAGGCGGATAGACTGGCCGGGTCTGCACCACTTAGTGGTGAACATATATGACAAGCTAGATGTTGAGAAGGCCCTTTAGGAGCGAGGGAACAGTGCGGAGGCTCTAATAGATCATTACCTTCTAAGGAGACTGACGCTGCGGGGAGTTACCAGGGGATCTGGCCGACGTTCAACACTCACAGGAAAGGCGAGACAGATGGACAATCAGACGGTTACTGGTACCATGGGTATTGGAACTTTTCGCTTGCTGCTAAAGATGTGCATAGCGCGCCTATGAGAGTGTCCCGTGTGTTATGATGTCGATTCTTAATTCAGCATTCAACATTTATCACCTAGAAATGATGATCGTAAGGGTCTTAGTAATGTAACTACAAGTCCCAACAAGGGTCTTAGTAACTGTAACAACAAGTCACAACAAGGGTCTTATTGACTGTAACAAGAAGTCACAACTAGGGTCTTAGTAACTGTAACAACAAGTCTTAACAACGGTCTTAGTAACTGTAACAACAAGTCACTATCAAAGGTTTTAGTAACTGTAACAAGTCACTATCAAAGATCTTAGTAGCTGTAACAAGTCACAACAAGGGTCTTAGTAACTGTAACAACAAGTCACAACAGGGGTCATAGTAATTGTAACAACAAGTCACAACAACGGTTTTAGTAACTGTAACACGTCTTAGTAACTGCAACAACAAGTCACAAAAAGATGTCCTAGTAACTGTAACAAAAAGTCACAACAAGGGTCGTAGTAACTGTAAGAACAAGTCACAACAAGGGTCTCAGTAACTATAACAAGTCTTAGTAACTACAACAACAAGTCACAAAAAGATGTCTTAGTAACTGTAACAAAAAGTCACAACAAAGGTCTTAGTAAGTCACAACAACGGTCTTAGTAAGTGTAACAACAAGTCACAACAAGGGTCTAAGCAATGTTAGTCTGCCAGGGTGTGAAAGCACTAACCTTGCAAATAAAATGTGACGAGTAGACATCAAAGCTGTCGCCTAGGTTGAGGTGAATCTTGTCAAATGTCACAGGAGTCTTCTGCGGCACGGGACCCAGCGGCTCGCTGCGAGTCACGGTGAAGGCTATTCGAGAGGGCTGATCTCCTTTCGGCCCTCGGGCACCTTGCTCACCAGGTGGTCCTGAAATGGCAGGTAAATAAAGTAAAGTACCCTTTTCCACACCTTTAGGCGTATGGGGGGGGGGGGGGGGGGAGGGGTATATAGGGCTAGACCTATATTTTTATAGACCAATCGACACAAGATGGGTGATGGGGTCAGCATCACGTCGGCCGCCTTTACTTCCCGGGACTGCACCCGGTACCCACTCAAGGCTGGGTCGACCTGAGAGCCAAGGTCATTTTTGAAAAAGTCCGGCTCCGCCAGGGAGCGAACCCACGACCTTCCGATCCGCGGCGAGCGTTAGCCGCTCGGCCACGGCGACTCCCGAAATGGCAGGTGACATCCAGTAACATGTGAATAGATGCCGGCTGTCAAGAGTTTAAAGACGAGAATGTCTTTTCCTAATTTGAAGACCATAGGTGAACGACTTCTGGCAGAAGACACGAGATTAGATGAAATAACCTGAGCAAGAATGAGTGAACGAGGAATTCAGTGCTGAGACGAAGAGATCGGTGTGTGTATAATCAGTGTGCCAGAGAACAGTTAGCATCTACACCTTACGTCATTTGCTGCGGGAGACGAAGCATCTATGTGTATGCCCGGTGCGCTATGATGTCGATTCCTAAATCAGTAAATCAGAATGTCTTCCTCTTCTTCTTCGCCTTCACCGACAGTAAACTCCAGCAGAAAGTTTGGTGCTTTCTTTTTAGCTGACTACAAATGACGTCACGCGACAGTGCACTATTTTAAAGGGTGGTAAGAGCAGGTTTTTCGTGTTTTCTGTGCTATAGCGCGTTTCTACAAAAGCAAAGGTTTTCGCGCGTTTTCCTAACCCTAACCTTAACCTTAACCCTAACCCTAACCAAAACTACACGCTTAATCTACCACCCTCTGAAATATACGACTGTCCCGAGACCTGTGGATTTCCCCTGTTTGTGGTCGTCTAATAAGAAAATACCGAAAAGTTCTGGTTGTTCGTCCACATCGAAAACTTACTCTTGTTCCGGAACCCGAGTATTACATGCATATCTGTTTTACAGATCTGACTTATTTTATACAGATTATTGGTTTCTTGCGTCTCTGGCAGATGCACTTGCGACTTTGAAAAAAAGCCCTCAGTTAGCCGATTATCTGATGCAGTCGTTGTTGGACTAGGATGTGGAGACTTTTTCAACTTCGCGTTTACCGGCTGTAAACTCCGGCAGAAAGTTCTGGTTGTTCGTCCACTTCTGGACTTTGGTCTTGTTACAGAACTTGTGTTTTGGGTGTGCACAATCCATTTGATAGATCTGCCTTATATGTGTGCAGACTGTTAAATCCTCGCTTCTCAGGCAGATGCACTCCAGCTTCGAAGGAAAAATCGCCAAATTGTTAGAACTTACGACATGCTTGCTAAGGGGCGATGGGTCTCCACCACCCTCGCAATGGGACCCCCGAAACCCACACGGGAAGAAAGTGGAGACAGATCATGCTTTCACGCGTATTGGGCTTTCACGGACTAGACCAATATTTTATAGACTCATTAGTACTCGATGAGTGATTTAGTCAACATCACGCCGACCGCCTTACTTCCCACAATGTCACCAGGTACCCATTTACTGCTGTGTCGACCTGGCAGCAAAGGTCATAAAAAAGGCCAGCTGCACCAGGACCTGAACCCACTATCTTCGGATCCGGAGACCAGTGTCTAGCCGCTACATTACGACGGCTCCCTAGATGAAAGGATTTCATAGGCAAGTAAAATACAATAGCAAAAATTACCGGCATACTGTACACAATGACAGAAAATACACGTAAACAAGAGACTTTTCAAGATAAACGTCCAAGGAGATTCCGGCGAATATTTTGATGAATAAAAGAAGGCAAATGTAGAACTGGAGTAGAAAACGAAATGCTCGTCATTGGTAATTCACATAAATCAACTTAGAAGCAACCCCTGAGGCTGTAGAAATATAATATATATATATATATATATTATATATATATATATTCTATATATATATATATATATATATATATATATATATATATATATATTTAGAAATATATATAAGCCAATGTATTGACTGGCACTCACAGAAAGAAGTGGAAAGGTATAATGACATACAGTACAATATAAAAATCAAAAGTAATAATTGCCGTGCCGGGAATCGAACATGTCACCTCCTAATGGAGTGTGAGCCTCGTAATGGAAACAAGTATACTAAGAACATGGTCAACTAGGCACCCCTAAAATGGGTCTCATGACTGGTCATGTCTATCGTACAGCTTGACATTCATTTCAAACCATTGAGATGGTCCCAAAGGTTACATAAATTTATATTAACGAAGCATAACACAGCAACATTTTACAATCACACTAGACCGTAATGCTTTGTCTAGAATACACGAACCTTTAAGAGAGAGCTTTGATTGGTAGGTTCCATTGTGTTAAATGGCTATCGTAGAGCTTGAAATCCACAACTATGGAATATGGACAGAATTCACCTCAAACCACTGAAATGGCACCATAGGTTTCATAAATTTATATTAGTCAAGTATTGGCCGTTTGTGTATCATCACTGGTAAATTTTATCAAAGGAAGAAGGTAAAGATGGCTTTGGCATGTCAGTAAAAGGTATCGGACCCTTTGCATAGGGCAACTCTCTGATAAACGGCGAATGGAACATGGAGACGTGTAAGAGAGAAGGACAGGTACATAAGCGAATGCGATTTGAGCTGGGATTCCATGGACAGAGAAGCAGCAGACCAACAAAAACGGGCATCGCTTGTGATTACCTTGTATGTCATAAAACACATGGAGAGGATTTAGAAAGATACGTATGGAAAAGTAGAAGAAAGCCGAATCAACAAATCAAATGGTTAGGTCATGTAATAAGATTGGCACCAGACAGGGCACCACAGAGAGCAATCTTTAACATATACAACGATAATAGACCTAGAGGTCCACCACGCAGACATTAGACCTTAGAAATATCAGAGACACTGAAAAGTACTTTATACGAAGCCCGTTGCAAAGATCTCTTCCTGCCCTGACGTCGCAAAGAATTCCAGGAGTAGAGAGAAAAAGAAGAAGAAAAAAAAAGACAGACAGATCTGATGATAGAAGTCCGGAAAGACGAGTCAAAAACAGGAGGGTATTTCTTCTTTGCCCTTGATCTCCAACATGGCATAGTCCTTCAGCCGACTCACGCCCTATCGTCCTATCATTTGCTATTGCAAGGAGCTCACCACATTCTCCCTTGTTTCTAGCTCTCTGCCTTCTGTGTGTGGCGTGTGCATTGAGTGGGGGGGGGGGGGGGTGTGTGCTGTTTTTGGGGCGTTCAATGCCCTAGTGAATTTCCGTGCAAAGACTATCTAGTTATATTGTTCACCGGTTTTTTCAGCGTGTGTCATATCCAACGCCAGCTTCACGTTCTTGATTTGTATTTTATGGGATGAAGTAGTCAACCTCAATGCTAAACCCTAGTCGCCTATTACGACATGCCTAGTATGGTGCAGCGTTAACATTTTTTTTCTTATGAGGCAATAATAAATGTGTTGCGAGTATATGGTGGTAATAAATCTACACGTACGGGACAATAGGGTAAACAACAGCACACACACCTTTCATACCACAAACCTATCACACAACAAACCTATCACACCACAAACCTATCACACAACAAACCTATCACACCACAAACCTATCACACCACAAACCTAGCAAACCACCAAACTACAAAACAACAAACCTGTGTGTAAAAATCTACTCAACCACAAAACTCACCAAACCACAAGCCTCCTTCTGCTTAAAGTCCAACCAACAAAAACACTACCAACCTAGCAAAGCATGAGCAAGAGAGAGAGAGAGAGAGAGAGAGAGAGAGAGAGAGAGAGAGAGAGAGAGAGAGAGAGAGAAAAAGAGAGAGAGAGAAAGAGAAAGAGAGGGAAAGAGAGAAAAAGAGAGACAGGGAGTAAGATAGAATGAATTTTTGCGAGAAGAGAGAGAGAGAGAGAGAAAACGAGAGAGAGAGAGAGAGAGAGAGAGAGAGAGAGAGAGAGAGAGAGAGTGAGAGAGAGTGTGAGAGAGAGAGAGAGAGGAGTAAACCTGCGAAATCACAAACCTACCAACTCACAAACCTACTAAAAAACACATAAGACATCTCATTGGCTCATAAACACAGACACAACCCACCCCCCCCTCCTTCTCTCACACACACACCCACATATCATCAGTACATGTCTAAATCTACCAATTCACAAACCTGCCCCACTTCAGAACTACCGACACACACATAAAGCAACGAAAACACTCATTAACTCATATTTTAAAAAAAAGAACAAACATTCTGTACAGCCCAAGCACATCCTCTCCATTTCTGAGTTTAACACTCTACGACCGAGGGAGCTTCTGAAAGCAAATAGAACCAAATTAGATTTTCCCCTAAAATAATCTTCACAAGAATAAAATTGTAGAACTGTCTGTCTGGTTTATTGTGTCTGTGTTGATGATGTAAACGAAAACAAATTAATTGGCGCGCACGTATAGATACATTAAACGACACACACAGACACATAGATACAGACACCCATAAATATATAAGTCAAGAGACACACACATACATACACAAATAGGCACATAAAACACAGGCGTAACACACAAACAGACACACACACACACACAGAGAGAGAGAGAGAGAGAGAGAAGAGAGAGAGAGAGAGAGAGAGGTATTTTGGGAGAAATCTGCACAAAGCTACATGATAGCTTCTGTAAATATCTTGTGCATATTCACAGGAGGGTATCAAACTGCTTTTGTGTGCGTATGTGTTTGTGTGTGCCCGTGACTGCATGTGTGTGTGTCTGTATGTGTCTGGGTTGTATGCGTGTGTGTGTATGTTGTATGTATGTATGTATGTATGTATGTATGTATGTATGTATGTATGTATGTATGTATGTATGTATGTATGTATGTATGTATGTAGTATGTATGTATGTATGTATGTATGTATGTATGGTATGTATGTATGTATGTATGTATGTATGTATGTATGTATGTATGTATGTATGTATGTATGTATGTATGTGTATGTATGTAGTATGTATGTATGTATGTATGTATGTATGTATGTATGTATGTATGTATGTATGTATGTATGTATGTATGTATGTATGTATGTATGTATGTATGTATGTATGTATGTGTATGTATGTATGTATGTATGTATGTATGTATGTATGTATGTATGTATGTATGTATGTATGTATGTATGTATGTATGTATGTATGTATGTATGTATGTATGTATGTATGTATGTATGTATGTATGTATGTATGTATGTATGTATGTATGTATGTATGTATGTATGTATGTATGTATGTATGTATGTATGTATGTATGTATGTATGTATGTATGTATGTATGTATGTATGTATGTATGTATGTATGTATGTGTATGTATGTATGTATGTATGTATGTATGTATGTATGTATGTATGTATGTATGTATGTATGTATGTATGTATGTATGTATGTATGTATGTATGTATGTATGTATGTATGTATGTATGTATGTATGTATGTATGTATGTATGTATGTATGTATGTATGTATGTATGTATGTATGTATGTATGTATGTATGTATGTATGTATGTATGTATGTATGTATGTATGTATGTATGTATGTATGTATGTATGTATGTATGTATGTATGTATGTATGTATGTATGTATGTATGTATGTATGTATGTATGTATGTATGTATGTATGTATGTATGTATGTATGTATGTATGTATGTATGTATGTATGTATGTATGTATGTATGTATGTATGTATATGTATGTATGTATGTATGTATGTATGTATGTATGTATGTATGTATGTATGTATGTATGTATGTATGTATGTATGTATGTATGTATGTATGTATGTATGTATGTATGTATGTATGTATGTATGTATGTATGTATGTATGTATGTATGTATGTATGTATGTATGTATGTATGTATGTATGTGTATGTATGTATGTATGTATGTATGTATGTATGTATGTATGTATGTATGTATGTATGTATGTATGTATGTATGTATGTATGTATGTATGTATGTAGTGTATGTATGTATGTATGTATGTATGTACTTATGTATGTATGTATGTATGTATGTATGTATGTATGTATGTATGTATGTATGTATGTATGTATGTATGTATGTATGTATGTATGTATGTATGTATGTATGTATGTATGTATGTATGTATGTATGTATGTATGTATGTATGTATGTATGTATGTATGTATGTATGTATGATGTTATGCATAGATACAGACACATGAATATATAATCGTCATCTGCATGAAATACAACTGCTGTGTAAAGATGGAACATAAAAAGGGCGTATGTAGACAATCCTGCGTGCCTAATTTGTAACCCTTTGAAAATAAAGTTCGTTCGTTCGTTCGTTCGTTCTTTTTGTTCGTTCTCTCTCTCTAAATTTGTGGTTACAGAGGAGAATCTGATACCTTTATCACGACCATAACATCATGTTCTGAAGATGATACCCCACGTCTCTCTTCAGATTATCCTCTCATAAGGAGTTCTGAGACGATATGAAATCAACGTCAGGTGACTCCTTCTTCTTCGCTTCCTCCTCCCCCATTCATCTCCTTCTCCTCCCCTAAGCCACGACACCTTTGTTGGAGCTCTTGTAGGTTTGCAGTCGAGATATGTTCCAGGGGTAGATTTTTAGATTATATTGCATATTATCTCCTCTCTTACTTTAATAAAATATTCCCCATAGGTTTCGTTTCTCTTTCATTATTATTATTATTATTTTTATTTATTTATTTTCTAATGCTACTTTTCCATTAAAACAATCAATTTACCTTTCTATGTCATTCTTTCTTTCATATATATGCTCTGACTAAATTTAAATGTTAGAGAAACAGTGCATGATGTCTGGGATTTATGAGCAAGGACCAATCACATGCCATGAAGACATCAGAGCCAACAGGCATATGTTTATACTGGTTAAGTTACTGATATTTAGTAATATTTGTTTCCTCTCTTTTCTGTTTCTCTTTTTAATAACCTTTTCTTCTTAGCTTTTACCATGGTTTATATTCGGCGAAAATGTGTTGTTATTTGTCCACATGTGGACTTGTTCCAGAACATAAGTTTTGCGTGTAACACCCGCTTTCCATGTCTGGCTTATCTCAGGCGGATGCACTGACTTCGATGGAAACTTATCTGATTAGTCGCCTTTTACCACATGTTATTTAGAATTAGTGGGGCAGTTTTCCCTGCCCCCACCACTACAACAGTGCCCCAGAGCCTACACGGAGGATTTTTTTTTAAAGCCAGTAAGGCAATTCAAAGATATCATTAGAAGGATGGGAACAGGACCTGTAGTAAGATTAATAAAAAAAAACAAAAACTGATATGGTGTGGCCACCTGCTTAAAAATGAATCCAGGGTCACCACTTGCAAGAGCATACAACATAATAATGGAAACATCAAGATGCAGAGGAAGGCCAAGAAGAATATGGATAGATAGTGTTAAAAAAACCTCTACAATATCACCACTCAACAAGAAGAAATATGTCATTTAACCTAGCCAGGATCATACAATGAGCGACCAACAGCCGGTGACACAAAAGGCACCCTTTCGGACGAGGATAACCTGAGCAAGAAGCCCAGAAACCCCGTTCAACCGTCAGGTTATATCAGAGCTCCTGACTACAACCGGAGTGGGGCTTTAAAATAACGAAAAATTGCGTTTCACACTGGGACGGGAGGTCGTTGAAGTAACGGTTTCTTCCCAATAGCTGACAATATATAACGTCACGGGACAGTCCAATATTTTCGAGGGTGGTAAGACCGGGTTTCCCAACCCGGCTCTCTGTGTTTTTTGTTTCTCGGCTTTCTGTGTGTCTTCCAAGGCGTTGTCAAGGCTTTCGCGCCTTTCTTCTTTCGGCGGCGTCTTTAAATCCTCCCAATTGCATATAAAGTAAAAAAAATTAAAAACAAACATGCATAGCTGTTTGTTTGTTTTAGTATCCAGAAGCCATGAGTTGTTAACCCTTAGGCTCGGTATTATGGATATCGGAACAATTCGGCCTTGATTCCATTTTAAATACCGTAAATCTGGGAGAAATGTGGCTTTTCTGCCCACCCCCAGGAGTGAACCCGGACCACAAGGAGTTCGTCACCCGGTCACCGCGCAATCCGGTTTAGCCAACCACGCTAGAGAGACGGACAAACATGCATAGCAAGAAACAGCACAGCACACAACTGCACGGCAGATAAAATGCCAAATCACTATACTATACGCTGAAATATTAGACTGTCCCGTGACCTGAGGACTTCCCCTGTTTGTGGTCTGATTTTACGAAAGTACCGAAGTAACTAATAATAACTAAGAGGGGCGTACTATCCCAGAAACCGCACTTTAGCTGCGTTTGCAACGCTTAACAGATTTCTTCTTCTTTCTATGACTGCTAATCAATACATTGTCTGTTTCTTTATTACATTTAACAGCACTAAGCAGAGAAAGACAACAGATGGATAGAATACTATGCTAGTCGTTATCAACGCTACATTTATTTAGTAACCTTGCCACTAGAAAGAAAAGATCCATTTTCAAACCGATTCGGTTGTTCATCTCGACTAGAGCGATTTGTACCCTGCTCCCTGACGATCGATGTGTCGTTAACTGATTGGAGTGGGATCCGACGACTGTTAGAAAAATGGGAATCGCTTTTTGGCTGGTGAAGTTTAGGGCGGACTTCGCGAATCGTAACTAACAAATTCTCCTTACGCAATAATTGAACAAACCAAGAACTTTAGTGAATTCTAGAACTCTACTTTTGTGTCATAAGTTGAGTAAAAGTTCCCTTTCCACGCCTTTAAGGCATATTGGGCATATATGACTACACCTATATTGTATCAACCAATCGGCAATAGATGGGTAATGTGGTCAATATCACGCGGTCCGCCTTTGCTGCCCAGGACTTTACCTGGTACCCATTTATGGATGGGTCGATCTGGGAGTCATAGTGATATTTACCTTTGAAAAATAATAAAATTGTTGAATGTTAAATTAGGAATCGGTATCATAGTGGGTGTCCGACCGAACAGCTCAGCAGTAGATCAGATATTCATTTAACGGCAAATAGAAGAGCAAAATTAGGAATGTAGAATAGATGTACATAATGTTTTTGTGGATTTTAAAAAGGCGTATGATAGTGTACATAGAAACAGTTTATGGAATGCTATGAAGAACTTTGGAATACCAAAGAAGGTAATTACCATAACCAAACTATGTATGGAAGACACTTGTAATATAATAATATTAAAAGGCAGAAAGTCAGACCCTTTTCAAATAACATCTGGTGATGCTCTGTCCCCACTTCTTTTCAACTTGACTCCGGAACAAATTATAACGAAATTAAAACAAGAGTGTGCTAAAGGAGAATCTACAAGAATACTTGGATATGCAGCTGATATTGATATCGTTGGAGAAAATGAACTAGAGACTGTTAAAACAGAAAATAGGACTAGTTATCTTTCAAGATAAAATAGAATACATGAAAATAACTAGACAGGGAAAGGATATAAACTCTGGCCACACACAAGTCGATAATATGAAAATGAAACAAACGGAAACATATAAGCACGTGGGTGCAAACTTCAAATGCTCTAACATGCTGAGAGAAAAAATACACACTATAATACACTATGGAAATGAAGTATACTATGCCCTTTAAAATTTGGCTAAAGTCAAAGTGTCTGTCTCGCAACTCCAAGATCAAAATATATAAAACGTTGATAAGACAAGACCAGTCGTTTATTATGGCTCTGAAACTTGAAGCACATCTAAAAGAGATTAAGCCTTATTACAGGTTTTCGAAAACAAAGTCACGACAAATCTTTGGACCCATCAAAGATGCAAACAGCGAAGAATGGAGAGTGAGAAGCAATAACGAAATTCATTATCTGTTTAAATCACCATTGATAACTGGTATCATGAGAGCCAATAGACTGAAATGGTTAGGACACATTGAAAGAATGTTAGATGACAGAGAAATAAAAACTATAAACAACGGAGATGTATGGTCGCAGACCACGAGGCAGGCCAAGAAGAACATGGAGAGATAATGTCCAGACAGACCTGCAAGCAACTGGTGACACCAACTAGAAAAAGAAGGCCAACCAGAGAGATGATTGCAGGCGGCTGATATCTGCAGCGATGAACCTCAAGGGCTGGGAATGCTGAAGAAGAAGATCATAGCATTCGGGCCTCTCCCATAAGCGTCCCTATCTTCAGCAGCAAGCGAAGAGTTCCAATTCCTATGGTACCAGTAACTGTTTGATTGTGTGTCCGTCTCGCCTTTCCCTTGAGTGTTGGGAGTCGGGCAGATTCCCTGGTGACCTCGCAGCGGCATTAATTTTATTCGCCTTCTTATTATTATTTGCAGCGAAAAATGTCAATGATGATGGTGATGATGACGATGATAAAGATGATGATGATTTACTAATAATAATATTACAAGAAGAAGAAGAAAAAGAAGAAGAAGAAGAAGAAGTAAAAGTAGAAGAAGAAGTAAAAGAAGAAGAAGAAGAAGAAGAGAAGAAGAAGAAAAAAGAAGAAGAACGCAGCTGATTACAAACGGACTGCTTACCTATTGGGCCTTTTAGTCCCATGTCACCCTTGTCACCGGCAGGACCTGGGAGACCACATTCACCTTTGGTCCCTTTCTTTCCTCGACTGCCCTTTGGACCCGCAGGACCTATGTCCCCCTTTTCCCCTGTGGAAGAGAGAGGACAAATTAGGACATTATTGGGGATGTTTCAAAACTTTATTACAGTCATACAAGTTTTATGTAATCTTTCTTTGTCAATTGAGACGAGAAAGAGAATTCTCACATGCTATATAAATCCTATCTTGATATGAGGAAATAAATCGTGGACAGTTTGTAGATTAGTTAAAAAATTATTTTGAAGCTGCGGAGATGCGGTTTTTAGACGCATAATGAGAATACAGATTAAAAAGAAAACAGCAATGAAGGCGTCTTGAAAGGAACTGACCCTCGAAGAGAACTGATTGTCCATAGCATAAAGAGACTATCTAGATTCTTTAGTCATGTGATGGGAAGGAGAGAACTGGAGTACACTGTGACGGGAGCTAACGGAGGAGAGGCAGAGGGAGACTAAGAGACAAGATACTGGACACTTTGACACCATGACATGGAGGATCATCTGTTTCAGAGCTGATTGAAAGTACACGAGACAGAAGGCTGTAGATAGACATGACTACCAACGCCACGCGGTATGGACTTTAAAAAGAAGACAGATTTGGTAATCAGTCTGTTTTCTTATTAGTGCATGGATAATTAATTTTTTTAAATTTACATTTACTTTCGTTGAAGCCAGAATGCGTCTGACTGGAGAGGGGACGAACTAACAGTCTGCCTACAAATAAGACAGATCTGCAAAACAGATTGATTCCCCATGTGAGTTACATGGCCCAATTGTGGGGACAAATGAATAGACCCACTGCTCCCTTAAAAGCATGTCGTAAGAGTCGACTAATTAGACATGTCCCCCACCACCGCAGTCGGAATGCATCCGCCTGGAGAGGCAAAAAGCCAACAAACAGTCTGCATACCATTAAGCCAGATCAGTTAAACAGATTTACATGCAAAATTCAACTTCTGGAATAAGACTAAAGTCCAGAAACTGAAGAACAACCAAAACTTTCCAATGGATTTCTTCTTTTTCTTTCGTTCGCCTGAAAATAAGCTGTCTGTATGAGCAATTTTGTCTGTCGTTGAAATTTCACAGTCGTTTTCATTTCATTAAGTGGCCCGTAGAGTTTACTTTCCGCATGTATCTTTTTTGGGGGCCAAAAAAAAAAGTGTGCCTTGGTGTGTCATATGTGGTGCAGTGTTGGAGTGTGTATTTAGCTGTCTACGGCGATGTTCCTCATATTCATATAGCTGAATATACCTAGCTTAAATTTCGTAAACATATGGCTGCCTAATCTGTTGTTCCCTTTTCTGAGGCACAGGATAAAGACTTATTATAATATATCTGGTTAATTTGACGTTAGTCTCCCCAAATTGAGCAGGTCACTTTTCATTCTCAAGTTTGTTAGGCTGACGGTTACGGGTGTGTCCCGCTCTGTTGTTTAGTTTCTGCGATGTCTTGCATTTAAGTTTTCATTCCGAAAAAGAGAATGCCTGTGACATATGTTGCAGCACTATCTTGGTGGTGGTGGTGGGGGTGGTGGGGGAGGGGGTGTTAGACTCAGTTTCTTCATGTTTTTGGAGTGTTTAGAGCTCTGTCGTGCTGAAATATAGAATACGCGATATCAAAGGCATTGAGGAACGCCCTCGTAACCTTGTGCGATGGTCACGGGACAACTAATCTGAAGTGAGCTAATGTGTATTTAGGCGGGGTCTGGGGAGACTAACGTCGAACTAACCATATATCTTTAATAAAGTAGTCGTTCTATGTTAAGTATTGTGGTTTTCCGATTGATTTGATGATTCAATGACGAGGATTTCCACTGGTTGATTTGATGATTTATAGCCGTTGAACATGAACAGATTTAGATTCATGCATATGGTAGGAAAGTAGGTCAAGGACTCGTTTGCACACCAGCTACACAACGTGTATACAATGCTTGACCCGCATTTTTAGAGAACAATCAGCTCCTAATGTGTGATGTGATCAACATAACACCTACCGCCTTTACTTGCCAGGCCATTTCCTGGTACAATTGTTAGACTGGGTCGACCAGGAAGTAAATGTTATTTATAACACTTCATCCTTGCTATAGAATCGTCTTCTTCTTCGCGTTCACCAGCTGTAAACAATGGCGGAAAGTACTGGTTGTTCGTCCACGTCTGGACTGTAGTCCTGTTCCAGAACCTTGGTGTTGCGTGTGCATCCGAGATAAAGCCTAAGCTCTTCAGGCTATTAGGCAGGCGTTTAACCACAGCGTCTTCGTAGCCTCGATACGCTTGAGGTAGATTTAATGAGCTTGAAAACCTGGTGGCAACTGATGCATGGATAGGAGAAGAATAATGAAGACAAGAGAGACAATACCTGGTTGGTTTCACGAATAATGTGGGCGATACATTTAAACTGACTAATCCGAGGTTTATAGTATTTAGTTGTAATTTTAAAAATAAGTACTGCTGTATGTAGTTGAAACATGGCCAAGAAGGAAGAAGAGAAGGGGGAATAAAGACAAAAGAAGGAAAGGAGGAGGGAAAGAAGAATGCCCTCTAACATAAAAAAAAATGGTGAGAAAGAGGAGAGAAAAACTATAGTAGAGAAGGAAGAAGAGGGTAAAGACAAAAGCTGTGTTTAGAGGCAGAGAACAGCTGTCTGCTTCAAATTAATCAGATCTGTAAAACAGATGGGCATGCACAGAGCAAGAGTAAAGTCCAGAAGTGGGTGAACGAGAAGAAGAAGAAGAAGAAGAACAAGAAGAACAAGAACAAGAAGAACAAGAACAAGAAGAACAAGAAGAAGAAGAAGAAGAAAAAGAAGAGGAGGAGGAGGTTGCACGTCTATTCACACCTGATGAGCCTCAGAGTTTCTAAACTATGAGATGTCAATCTGAAAAGAGACCTGTGGTTTTGTCCACAGAACAAGATGTTATGGCAGTGACAGAGATAGTTTCATCTTTATGACCAGAACAATTAAAATATACAGAGAGAATGGTTTTGATGCCTCTTTTAGAATATCCATAAGATTGGTCTGTCCAGATTGCTTCTCATATCCGTTGAGGCTTTAAGGATATAATCAGTTTTAAAGAATTTTACAGAAATGCATAAAGCAATATTCAAGAACATACAACTACCTACCTGGTAATCCTCTGAGCCCCATCTCTCCCTTGTCACCCTTTTCTCCCTTTACTGTGGTGTGTCCAAAATGTTCCCTCTCTCCGTTGGGACTCGGAAGTCCAGAGCTGCCTTCCTGGCCACGCAAACCTCTGCAGCATTTGATACACTGATCCTCATAGTAACTTTCCACAAGAAGTGTTGTAGGGTAGCTGAGCATCACAGTCAGAAAGATACCGATGTGTGCAGTCAGTGACATGGCAACTCAGCAGCTGCGGAGAGGGAAAAACAGAGACAGCAGTCATTACATGGCGACTGAGCAGCTGTGGAGAGGGGAAAACAGAGACAGCAGTCAGTGACATGGCGACTGAGCAGATGTGGAGAGGGGAAAACAGAGAGAGAGAGAGCAGTCAGTGACATGGCGACTGAAGAGGTGCGGAGACGAGGAAAAATAGACAGCAGTCAGTGACATGGCGACTGAGCAGCTGCGGAGAGAGGAGACAAAGAGACAGCAGTCAGTGACATGGCGACTGAAGAGGTGCGGAGAGGTGGGAAAAGGAGTCAGCAGTCAGTGAAATGGCGACTGAGGAGGAATGGAGAGGTAAAAAAGAGAGACAGCAGTCAGTGACATGGCGATTGAGGAGGAATAGAGAGGGAAAAAAGAGAGACTGCAGTCAGTGACATTGCGATTGAGGAGGTGCGGAGAGGGGAGAAAGCAGACAGCAGTCAGTGACATGGCGACTGAGCAGTTGGGGAGAGGAAAAAAGAAACAGCAGTCAGTGACATTGCGACTGAGCAGCTGCGGAGAGGGGAAAAAGAGACATCAGTCAGTGACATGGCGACTGAGTAGCTGTGGAGAGGGGAAAAATAGACAGCAGTCAGTGGCAGGCGACTGAAGAGGTGCGGAGAGGGGGAAAAAGGAGTCAGCAGTCAGTGAAATGGCGACTGAGGAGGAATGGAGAGGTAAAAAAGAGAGACAGCAGTCAGTGACATGGCGATTGAGGAGGAATAGAGAGGGAAAAAAGAGAGACTGCAGTCAGTGACATTGCGATTGAGGAGGTGCGGAGAGGGGAGAAAGCAGACAGCAGTCAGTGACATGGCGACTGAGCAGTTGGGGAGAGGAAAAAAGAAACAGCAGTCAGTGACATTGCGACTGAGGAGGTGCAGAGAGGGAAAAAAGAGACAGCAGTCAGTGGCATGGCGACTGAGAAGGTGCGGAGAAGGAAAAACAGACATCAGTCAGTGACATGGCGACTGAGAAGGTGCGGAGAGGTGCGGAGAAGGAGAAAGCAGACAGCAGTCAGTGACATGGCTACTGAGCAGCTGCGGAGAGGAAAAAAGAGACAGCAGTCAGTGACATTGCGACTGAGGAGGTGCAGAGAGGGAAAAAAGAGACAGCAGTCAGTGGCATGGCGACTGAGCAGGTGCGGAGAAGGGGAACAATGACAGCAGCCAGTGACATGGCGACTGAAAAGGGCCGGATAGGAGAAAAATAAAGACAATTTCAATATTTCTGAAACATTAAAAGATCTAGTAGGTGTAAAGCTATACTAAGATGAAGCAAAGAAAAATATCACTACACTTAACCAGGCATGTCGTAAGAAGATACTAAGGCAGCTGGGCTTGGGGTTAACTACCTGGTCCAGTGAAAAACAAAAGCCACAAAAACCTATGAGAAAATTCAGTGAATCAAGATGTGCAGAAAAGACATAGGCCTGGAAATTTACAACAGTTAACCATTTTTGAGACTAGGATCTAAAGAACTAAGTGCAGACTCTGCAATTTAGATCCACCAATTCTAAGCGTTTTCAGAATTTCATCATTATCATAACTGTCAACATCGTCATCGTTATAATCGTCATCATCATAGTCATCAGCTGCAGCACTGTTATCATCATAATTATCATCATCATCATAATTGTCACATCATCATTATTATCACCATCAGCTACAATGTCATCATCATCATCATCCTCATTATCATCAACAGCAGCAGCAGCAACGTCATCATCGTCATTGACATCAATATTATAGTCATCATCATTGTCATTATCAGTGTCAGCATCATTTTTGTCACCGTGATCAACATCGCCATCATCATCAACGCCATCATCATTGTTAGGGTGAGATATTTTTGTCATCATCATCATCATCATCGTCATTATCGTCATCATTATCACCATCGTCATCATCGACATCATTATCACCATCAGCAGCAGCACTGTCATCATCATCGTCGTCATCATTATCATGGTCATCATCATCATTATTAAGGTCATCAGCATCATCATCATCGCCATCATCCGAATACTAACTGTCATCATCATAGTCGTTATCATCATCTTTATCATCATTATTATCATCATCATCATCATTATCATCATCACAATCGTCATTGTTATCATCATCATTATCGTCATCATCAGTGCCATAATCATTATCATAATCATAATTGTCATCATAATTATCAACGTCATCATTATCATCATTCTTTAGAGTTAAACATCACACAGGGTCGCAACCAGTTTCTCTCGTTCTTTCTTTCCTGTGACACCCTTTCGATATCACGAATGGGACCTATCCCAGAACATTTTATATCTGACATTAACTTTTGTGTGACGTTCCCCATGTTCTCAATTCATTTGTTTCTTATTTCTGTGCCCCTTTTGTGATCCTTTGTTCGTTTGTCTCCTAAATGATCAACATATCGCTAACTTACTTCTCTATTCACTGCCGATACCAACGCCTGCGTTTATATTAAGAGTTCTTGCCTCTAAATAGGTCTTTTGAACTCAGCGGTTCTCAAACGTTTTGTTGAGTGGCGACCCCATATTAAACACCCAGAGTAACCCTAAACAGTAAATATAGACTCAGTAGGGGATAGGTTTGGTTTGGTTTGAACAACAGATCAACATCATGACAAAAGGGTAAAGTAACCCATAGGTTAGTTGCGTATCCTTTACAGGCGGTCGCAGAACCAACCACAACAGCCCCTGGCAGTGTGGTTTTTCGAGGCAAATTTACGTCCAGTAGTTTGCCATTGCTGCCTGGACTGTCGGCTTTCTTGATACCACTGTCGAAACCAACGCAAGGCGCATGGCCCGCAGCTGGGATCGAACCCCGCATCCAGGCATTACGAAGCGTTCGCATCGATTTAGCCACAGAGCCGACAGTAACCCATAAGTGCTCTGTTATACTTCTAACTCAATCCTGAGTCAGAAGAATCTTAGCCCAGTGCACGAACTCTGTAGCACTCAGCAAGGATGCTGAACTACTTTGGGTAGAATTTTAACTAAAAATAGCTGTTAGGCTATTCTTTTCGATTTCCAACTACCAATGGATTTTTTACGTGCGCAACAATGCACACACACGGGAGTCCGATCTTTCTACCCCTAAACTACTAAAAGTCCATGTGAAAATAGCCTTCACCGGGGCTGCGGAGATATGTTTTTTTTAAACAAACGAATGATGAGAATACCCTGGACAGATGAAAAGAGTAATGAAGACGCTTTGAAAGAAACTGACTCACGAAGAAAACTGATTGCTCACATCAGAAAAAGACAATCTACATAGTGGAGAAGATGCTGATGCTGATGCTGAAAAAGATTATGATGATGATCATCATCACAGTGATTGAGATGGTGGCGATGACGATGGTGATGATAAAGAGGGTGGTGAGGATAGGAGTGAGGATTTTTATAATGGTGATGATGATAGCAGGATGTGAGGATGTTGATGAGGGTTATAAGGACGACAACGATCATGATGACGATTATGATAATGATAGTGACGATGATGAGGATGATGATGATGAGGATGACGATGGTGAGAATGACGATGGTGAGGATGACGATGATGACGAAGGCGATGATGACAATGACGATGATGAGGATGACGATGATGAGGATGACGATAATGAGGATGATCGTGATGAGGATGACGATGATGAGGATGACGATGGTGAGGATGACGATGGTGAGGATGACGATGATGAGGATGACGATGATGATAAAGACGATGTTGAGGATGACGATGATGAGGATGATGAAGACGATGATGAGGATGACGATTATGAGGATGATGATGATGACGATGACGATGATGATGATGATGAAGACGATGATGATGAGGATGACGATGATGAGAATGTCGATGATGAGGATGACGATGATGAGGATGACGATGATGAGGATGACGATGATGAGGATGACGATGATGATGAAGACGATGATGAGGATGACGATGATGATGAAAACGATGATGAGGATGAACCGGTACGGTGTCCCCACAGAGAAACTACCACAAATAGGATAAGCCTAGAAACGATCAAATAAAGTCAGCATATTGAAGCGTGAGACTTCAATAGTTGTTTTTAACGCCGGGGGTAGTACAATAAATCGTCCAGCCACAAGAGGTGTGATGACAAAGGGATCGATGGTACAGGCACCTCATGGCTGATTCATTGGCAATTAAACCGTGCTAGGACAGAACTGAACGAATGAACGAACGAACGAATAAACAGATTGACGGACGAATGAACGAACATCATCATCATCATCAAGTACATTGAAATCTGGCGTAGGAATTCAAGTATCTTCCCAGATACCGGTCTCTGGTGCTTTGAATGAATTCTGCTGATGATATTCTTCCATGCCACGGTCTTAAGCCATCCATCTTAATTCTCCTGGTGTGCCTCTGCCTCTTCTACCAGTGATCTTTCCAGTCGTCACTATATTTTCCAGGGCTCCTTTTCTCATCACATGACCAAACAACTTTGTCTGCTTCTCATTGTTGTATATAATGTTCTACTTCCATTAGCCATTTCCAGACAATCATTGTAAGCTATTCTGGCAGTCCAGTGAATGAACACAAGATGTATTTTTAAATGTTACAGACTAGGTGCGGAGGACAGTCTTTTGAGTTCACACTGGTCCTTCGAAACACTCATCGTTGCTTCCATGTACGGTGTGGACTTCAGGTTGCCATGCATTTTCCGTGTGCAGCCACTTCTATTCATAACCTTTTGTCTGATGTACTTGCAACAGTTCCAACAGAAACAGAAATCTCCCATGCCATAATGCCAAACTGTCCAGCATCTTTTCTCTCTGTCTCCGTCTAGCTCTTCTCTCTTCCAACTTTTCTACTGTCCCGATGTACTCCAGTTTTCTCCTTCTCATGACACGACTGGATACAAAAGATTGTCTTCTTCTGATCAGATTTGATTTGACTTGATTTGATTCAAGAACCGACATTACCGCACTCGGGGCATTCCCATAAGCGCTCCGACCCCATCTTCAGCAGCCAGTGAAGAGTTCCGATACTAATGGTGCCAGTAGCATTCTGATTAAACGTCCTTGCCTTTCCTCTGAGCCTCGAGCACCTGCCAGAACCTCTCGTCACTTCCCACTGCATCAATCTCACCAGACTGTGGTGATCCATCTGCTCCTCCGGACTGTACACGCTCTCCCACAAGGCACTAACCACGTCTGCCTTATCAACTTATCAGTATTCCACCAAGTTGTACAGAGCCAGCCAGTCTGTCCGCCTGCTCATGTCTTCTTCTGATGTGGGTAATAAGTTTTCTTCCTGGATCAGTTTCTTTCAGGACATCTTCATTAGATGATGTGTGGGGGGTAAGGTGTGAGTTGTGATGTGTGGGGTGTAAGTTGTGAAGTGTGAGGTGTGAGGTGTGAGTTGTGATGTGTGGGGTGTAAGGTGTGAAGTGTGAGGTGTGAAGTGTGAGGTGTGAGTTGTGATGTGTGGGGTGTAAGGTGTAAAGTGTGAGGTGGGAGTTGTAAAGTGTGGGGTGAGGTGTGAAGTGTGGGGTGTAAGGTGTGAAGTGTGAGGTGTGAGTTGTGAAGTGTGGGGTGAGGTGTGAAATGTGGGGTGTGAAGTGTGAGTTTTAAGGTGTGAGTTGTGATGTGTGGGGTGTAAGGTGTGAAGTGTGAGGTGTGAAGTGTGAGTTGTAAGGTGTGAGTTGTTATGTGTGGGGTGTAAGGTGTGACGTGTGAGGTGGGAAGTGCGAGTTGTAAGGTGTGAAGTGTGGGGTGTGAAGTTTGAAGTGTAAGGTGTGAAGTATGGGGTGTGAAGTGTGAGGTGTGGTGTGAGGTGTGAAGTGTGAGTTGTCTGGTGTGAGTTGTGAGGTGTGAAGTGTGAAGTTTGAGGTGTGAAGTGTGAAGTGTGAGGTGTGAAGTGTGAAGTGTGAGGTGTGAAGTGTGAGTGAGGTTTGAGTGGAGGTGAGGTGTGAGGTTGTGAGGGGTCAACAACTAGAAAAACAAAACTCCCCAAAATTTTGGCATCGTAGAAAAAGTTAAATCAAACCCACAAAATTTTGCGTTTTCGGCATTGTCGCATTTTTTTAGAACTGAACCCAAATTTTTAATTTTTCCCGTTTGTAAAGTTCGTTACGAATACGATAGGCTCTTGTAGAATTGTAATTATGTTTAGCCAAGACTGTGGTTTAGTAATGTCTTTCGTAATCTGGACGACATGAACTCTCGGAAGTATATCCTAGATTAGACTAAATACTATTTTTAGAACATATTTACCAACGGGATTCATAAAGGTAAATTTGGGTTTTAAAAAACGTTATTTTAAAAAACTAGTTTTCATGTTTTGAAAAACCTCATTTTTTGTTTAAAAAACATTAGTTTCGTACGAAAAATTTAAAAAGAAAATGCCAGTTTAATCCGATAGGTCAGGGGTTAATTTTTTTATGAAAGAAAGTTTTAATGCGAAATTCAGAAGAAGGGTTTTTTGTTTAGCAAGCGGT
>CAJHNH020004249.1:0-40000 GCA_905116865.2 Candidula unifasciata | reverse complement strand
CCTTGGGCTTGGATTTCCTTTGGGTGCTACCCGAGACTCTACCTCGTGACTCTGTAGAGCGATTTACCTTGGGCTTGAAGAAATTTACTCGTGACTCTCTGTACAGAGATTTAACCTGGACTTAGAGACATTTACTCGTGACTCTTTTAACATAGATTTACCTTGGGTTTGGAGAAATCTACCCGTGACTAAAAGGTACGGATATTTAATTTAAGCTTGGATACATTTACCCGTGACTCTCGGTAGAGTGATTTACCCTGGGCTTGGAGAAATATACCCGTGACTCCCCCTAATACATAGATTTACCTTGGGCTTGGATACATTTACCCGTGACTGGGGCTTCGTGTAAATATACTGAGCTCATATTCTGCTTATGTATGAAGGTTGCCGTCGGCTCTGTGGTTAAGTCGATGCGATCGCTTCGTAATGCCGGGGTGCCGGGTTCGATCCCAGCTGCGGGCCATGCGCCTTGCGTTGGTTTTGACAGTGGTATCAGGGGGCTGACCGCCCTGAAAGCAATGGCAAACTACATGACGTAAATTTACATAGAGAAACCACACAACAGTCAGGGGCTGCTGTGGTTGGTTCTACAACGTCCTGTAAAGGGTACGTAACTAACCTCCATAAAGGTGGCCGCTTGACATTTTTACAAATATCGAATTTATAAAATGTAAGGTAAAGGAGTGGAAAATATCCTTTACTTTACTTATATGTATATATATATATAACATATAGGCTGGGTCCAAATCGAAGAAATGAACAATTTCAAGACAAAAGTCTGCTCTGATGGGGTTTGAACCAAAGACAATAGGGCTAGCATTTGAAATGTGGCCACTATATTAACGCAGCGTCCCATTTTACATTTAACGTACCTTCAAACACTTTTGAAATCTAGGGGACTAGAAAGCATAATCTCCGTACTGTGCCCGAATTTCGGGACACTTTTTCGATCCGTTCACTTCTATTGCGGAAGAATTCTCTCAGTCACACGCTGTTTATCTGTGACCTGTATTCATCCAACGTGACCGTAGGTAAAAAGATTTATTTAGCTTTTCAAAGTCCTTATAGCAGTCTTGTAGTCTATTTAACACACACACAACCATGGATGACATTGAATATGTGCAGTTATCTGGTGTGCAGTCTTGCAAAATATTACACTAATTTCTTATGTACTAGAAGTAATCTAAACGGTACCGTATGTGAAAGTGTGCGTGCATGAGAGAGAGAGAGAGAGAGAGAGAGAGAGAGAGAGAGAGAGAGAGAGAGAGAGAGAGAGAGAGAGAGAGAGAGAGAGAGAGAGAGAGAGAAGAACGCTCTTTGATCTATGAACATGAAATTTGAAGTTGAAGTTTGAACATCAGACCAACATCATGGCACACGCGTAGTAACCCATAAGTGCCCTGTTCTACTTCTAACTCTAGTCTGAGTCTGAAGTAGCTCAGCGCGCAAGCTCCGTACCACCAGCGAGGATCCTGAAATATTTTAGGTAGGTTTTTAACTCCAAATTTTGCCCGGGCAGCGCCGCTAGGCTACTCTTAACGATTTCCAGTTACCAAGGGATTTATGCTTACGTGCGCAACAGTACACACGGGCGTCCGATCTCACTACACAGAGACCAGGGGAAATTACTAGAAGTCCACGTGAAGAGAAAAAAATCCCAGCCTTTACCGGGGCCTGAACACAGGACCTCTAGCACTCCAGGCGGACACCATACCTCGAGACCAAACACCGCCCCCCTCCCACAGATTTATGAACATCAAGGAGTCAACAATGTTTACCAAACGACTTCAGCTGGTCAACCCATTTCAGTGATGCAAGAAAAACCGGTGTTTTCGTAACATAGATCAGAGGTGATTTTTGAAAAATGGTAAAGCGACACACTCAGTTATGTAACGGTGTTGGATTTTGCAGAGAATGGTTGCCAGTCAGTCAGTTATGATTGCCAGTAAACTCGAGTTTACTTTGCGATGGGAAAATATGAGAAAGCAGAAATTATATTGATATTGTAACCGAAGGAATATAAATAATGTAGAGAGTTATATTATGTACCTAGGCTAGTGTCACTGTTAAAATGTGCGCCTTTTTTTCCACTATAGATTCACATCACACAAGAAAGTTACTTATGCAATACTGGATCAAGAATACATTCGTACAATTTAAGAAAGATATTATAGCATAGGGAAGTGTAGATTAGGTGAAGGTGCAGATACTGTCAAAGCATCGGTGATTACCTCTGATTGCCATATATATATATATGTATATGTATATATGTATATATATATATATATATATATATATATTTATATAAAAGGAGTTTACAGACATACTGAGAGCTTTCAAGTTAAACCTTTGCTTATCAGCTGGGAGTCCGACAGCTATCATGAAAGTGAACCAGGTCTAGTTTCAGCACTATATCCCGCCTAATTCTCTCAAAGCTGTTTGTTGAATCATATTTTGATTTTAGTTTATTGTATATATTCTGCAAATCTAACTCACATCATAAAATAATTTCAAAATATGTTTAAAAAAAGGTCATCTTTTAAGTGGGTTCTCACCTGTTGTTTGAAAACCCCAATCTCCCGAGCATTTACCAAAAATAAAAACAAATTAATTATTTCTCTCATGCCTAAATATGGCCTATTCCTGAAGTTAGACTTTGTTTGGGGTGGGTATCCATTCCTCTCCACGGTTTATTTGTTGAAGGAAAATCGACCGTTAAAGTATTGTCTGTGCACGGGCCAAAAAAGACTGGCCTTGTGTCATCGGGTGTTTATCGCTTGTGTGATGTCCTGGTGGGGGCAAAGGAGGCTCGAGATAAGACTTATATAGTTATGTTACAAGAAAGGCGAAACGAGTGGCCGCTCCTTTTTTTTTTTTTTTTGGTCTCTTTTTTTTTTTCTTCACGCTGATCGCCCCCGTGTTTGTGAACTGTGTTTTCGTTCGCCCCCCCCCCCTTTTTGTTGTTGTTGTTGTTGTTGTTGTTGTTAGTCTACACATTCGGGAATCCGGGGTTTAAACCCCCCCCCTCCCCCCCCCACTTTTCCGCCTCCTTTTTGTGTGCCCTCAAACATAGGACATGTTACTCAAATTGTTGATTTTAAAATGGTATGAAATAAGTGGCCAATCCGCCATCAGCTCATTTGCTTCGTTCTTTGAAGTTCTATTCTGGCTCTTGCCAGAGGCCGCAATGTAGCCCGGCTGTAAAAGTCTAAGGCTCTGCTATTCTCATTTTTTAACGACTTACCTGGTTATTTACAAGTACAGTAGTAAGCTTTACTTCCGTCTCTTTAAAAAATACAAACAGCTTTAGCATGTGATAACCAAATAATTATTTTTTTAAACGGTGCTAATAGTACCATTTAAACAACCACTAATATAAAGACGCAATTACATGTTGCGTGTTCTAAAGAGGCAAACCAGACTCTCTCTATATCTGTGCAGAGAATGATTGCGACATTAACTATATTAGACACGTGCGATTTCTACTGTCTTTCTTTTTTAAAAGCTTTTGATGAGGGAGCGAGTAGTAGGTAGATTTTGGAAGGGGGGCGGGGGCATCGATGACTATCTCTGTAAGTGCGCAGACAATGATTGCGATAGTAACCATATTAGACACGTGCGATTTCTATTTTCTTTCTTTTCTATTTATCCAAACTATGCCACAGCAACGCGTGGCCGGGTACAACTAGTATATATATATATATATATATATATATATATATATATATATATATATATATATATATATATATATATATATATATATATATATATATTTAACGCCACCGGCAACATAGTTTTTTAAATAAAACTGCACTCGATTGTCGATATGGTCATTATAACACCTGCCGTTGTTACTTCTAATAACACATAAATAAACTAAACAAACTAATAAACTAAAAACAAACTTTGTTATAGCTTTTGAATTTTATGTTGTCTAGTGTATTCTTCTATCTTTCTACTTCTTTCTATGAGTTCTGATGGATACATTGTCTGTTTGTTTGTTTGTTTATTACATATACTTCTAATAATACTTCTTGGTAATACTGAGTATTTTTAGGGTGGGTTGACCAGGAAAGCAACCATACAAGTGTAGTGGCTAAACGCTCACCTGCCTGCTCGAAAGATTTGGTTTCGAATCCTTACCGAGAGAGATTTTTTTTTTCTTTGCAATTGATCATGGCCCTCAGCTCAAACTGGTACCAGAAAATGTCATTCTCACTTAAAAATAATCACCTAATACAAAGGATATTACATATTTTCTCTACATTTATTAAAATCTTGAAACCAAGTAGAAATAATATTTTTAAATACATTTAAAATTCTAGCATATTAATAAGTTGTAATTAATGTTTAGTAGTTTTAATGATTTTTTCTTTTGTTCTTTGTTTTTGTTTTGTGTGTGTGCGCGCGCGCGCGTGTGTGTGTGTGTGTGTGTGTGTTTGTGCGTGTGTGTTTGTGCGTGTGTGTGTGTGTGAGTGTGTGTGTGTGTGTGAAACTTTAAAAGATGTAAAAATGCAATAATCCATGGCAGGAGTGTGATCAGAAGGGAAAAATGTTAGGCGAGCCTGCAAGTCTCATTCTCAACTTTTTGGAAATAAAATTCTTTCGTTTCACTCGTACGTTTGTTCTCCATCTCTCTCTCTCTCTCTCTCTCTCTCTCTCTCTCTCTCTCTCTCTCTCTCTCTCTCTCTCTCTCTCTCTCTCTCTCTCTCTCTCTCTCTCTCTCTCTCTCTCTCTCTCTCTTGTTCACTGCAAACCCCTACCCCCTACAAACCCCTACCCCCTGCAATCACACACAGCCTTTATCTTGTAAGAGTGGAGTCTAACGGTAAGTACGAAAACGTTCTTAACGAGAAATATACGTGAGACCTCAATATGTGAGAACTCAAAGTGCTAGAAAACAAATGCTAATGGTTTTCCATCGGCACTGCTTCATCTTTCTCCTGTACGCTTTTACGCATAAATTATGGCAACAAAGTGTTTCCGTCGGGTAGTTCCCATTAGTGGCAATATAAGTTATTTCAACACGGCTGTGCATCGACGATGCGGAAGCAGGAGTTTCTGCACCATCACATCATGACAAAAGTAATTGCATGGATTAGCAGAACTCAGTGGAACGAACGAACGAACGAACGAACCTAATCTTCAAAGGGTTAAGAATTGGGCACGCAGGCCCGTCTAACATTCTGCCAATCGAGGTCTTCCTCCATTCTTTCATCATTTCATTCATGCATGAAGTAATAAACATTATTAATCGTATTAAAATATTCAGCACAAGCACTGGAATGTCTACATTTCTAACTAAAATAAACCGTAGTGGTTGTAATAAATTTAGGACAAATTACTAAATCTATTTGGGGGGGGGGGGTTCTAATGGGGGCATGTAATCTGTGCTCAGATAATATTCGAACAGTTTTTGATTGTATGCATAAGGACTAGTGGTATTTTTGATCTGTTGTGGCAGAAAGTTTCACAAGGAAATGAAGCATAATAACTCAAGAGAAAACGAGATTACGCTGACTCAACAAATGGATTAATTAATGATTTGTCGCCATGAAGGCAGCAGATGTGTTTTGTTAATTTGTCAAGTGAGGGGCCCTATTCCACGACTTCAACCGTAGTGGGCTTATATGGTTAGAACTATACTTTATAAACTAATCGGCCCTCGGTAGGTGATGTGGTCTACATTACACAGGCCGCCTTTATTTCCAGGACTTTTCCTGGTATTTATGGAAGGCTGGGGCAGCCAGGAAGGCAATGTCAGTTTTTTTTTTTAAAAAAGCTATCTCCCTCTGTATCCAAACCCAGGGCCTTTAGATTCGCTCTACGGCGGTTCTCTTTGTTATTATGAATACAGTAAAAATGTTTCGTTTTTCTTATATTGTCATTAATATTTTGTTTTACTAATTTTTTGTGCATGTATTTCTTAACCATTACTATTAATTTAAGTAAACTCAATTTTGATATGGAGATTCTAATAGCACAAGATTCCCTGTGATCAATGCTAACATATGTTGCTCTTCTTCGCCAATTGACTGAGTTCAGTTGAGCTAAAACCCGACAGGCTGCACATTGGGGCATTCTGATAATCGCCCCTACCCAATCTGCAGCATCAAGTGCAGCGTCCCAATACCGATTTAGCCATAAACTGTATGACTGAATGTCAGTCTAGTCTTTCATTTGAGCGTTTAAGTGTAGACTAGACTTTACGGCTATTCCCTACTACACCATTCTTTCCCGGTATTCTGTTATATGACAGAGGATACAGCCACTTAATCACTTATCCATATGGCATTAGAGTTTATAGTTACTTAATCATTTTTTTTATATGACATTAGAGTATAAAGTCACTAAATCACTTATTCATGTGACATTAGAGTATATAGTCACTTAATCAATTATCCATGTGGCAGTTCCATATGTTTCACCATTAATTTTCTTGTGTGACTTCCGGGGTGCTATTGTACGGGGGAAAAGAATAGACCAACCGCAATCTCCTCCCCCCCCCCCCCCCAAAGGAAAACTAATTAGGAGTTATCTGCAATCAGATGTGTTTAATTGAAAGGCGCAGATGTCCCAATGACAGATTTGAGCTTGCTGTTGGCTACCTCATTCTGTAAAGACAATAGCCCCAAAAATCAAATGGAAAGAGAGAGATAGAGAGAGATAGAGAGAGATAGAGAGAAAGAGAGAGAGAGAGAGAGAGAGAGGAGAGAGAGTGAGAGAGAGAGAGAGAGAGAGAGAGAGAGAGAGAGAGAGAAAGAGAGAGAGAGAGAGAGAGAGCAGATTTCACAGCTTATTTGTAAACCATTGATAGAGTGTATTTTGTGTTACAGAGCCTGTGCACTGTGCTGAGCCTCATCGGACTCAGACTTGAGTTAGAAGAAGAAGGGAACACTTATGGGTTACACCCATGTGCCATGATGTTGATCCGTTGTTCAAAACCTCAAAAACCTCATTGTTTATGAAACGTCCTTTGACGAGCGGACGCAAAAGAAGAATAGTAATCACCTTAGATTTCCCATGTCCCTGTGATTTTCTAGTTTAAAATTGCGCAGGTGCTGCTGTTTTCTGATTGCGGCGAATTTCTTTTATCTTTGTTTGACTAATAACTCGAGTACCCCTTAAAAAAGATAGAATATAGAGTAACTGGCACACGCACGGAGATTGTTTGGAAATCAGTTGACCCTGCAGCAATCTCAACGATTATTTTGATAGCCTATCCCGCATACAAAGAAAAACTGTGTTCATCTAACTCAAGGGTAGCTTATGTTGGAGATGACCACCTAAGAGAGAAATGCTTATGAAACGCGTTCAATCAAATATTTTCAAAAGCTCCCGTTTCTCAGCTGTAAATATGCTGATTGGTTGCTTTTAATGTTTTTTTTTTTTTAAATTATTTATTTACATATACAGCAAAAAAGGTAGAATTAAAAATAGACATTTATTTACATAAAAATTTGATTTAGTTCTCAATGGACATGATTATTAAGAAGTTGCATGCCAGATTACAAGAACTCACACCAAACTGTTACTGAGTTACACATTTTTAAAGCTAAGCATGACTTCTGAAATTGACTGTAGTAACCAATGCAGTTACAATTCAGACTATGATATTAGATGTCAGGGTCGGTGGCTTAGGCTTCCGAAGTAAATCCGAAATACCCGCGTTTGTTCCACTTGCAAGGGATTTGGCAGCAGTCCTCTTTGCGTTAATTTCGACAAGGCTTTAAAGCTCTAACCGTATGGCAAACTACTGAAGTAAAATTGTACAGTAACAGCTGAAAATTGAATTCCAGGGTTGGTTTTGCAACATCGTGTAAAGAATGCACAACTAACGTTTCAATGCTGTCAGTGACTAGGAGTTTTCGAGTAAAACCAACCATTACCCAACTTGAGTTGAACAGGCTGCACTCATTCACTGCAACATCCATCGCAGCATACCTTCGTCTTACTACCCTGATAAAGACTTTGGTCGAAACGTTTGGCTGTATTTGTGGGCGTCTTTCCCCCCCCCCTCCCCACCCCCGCTGAGCTTTCTAATCATATTCTATGTTATATTTAGCACTTCTGGTCCATGAGTTTGACTGCAGTCACTACCAGTTGGCGCATTCAGTTTGCTTATTAAGTCAAGTTTTATTGCTAACCCAGATGATTGAGGGAGTCGTCGTGGCGGTTCGCTCCCTGGCGGAGTCGGACTTTTCTTCAAAAATCACCTTGGCTCCTAGGTCGACCCAGCCTTGAGTGGGTACCGGGTGCAGTCCCATGAAGTAGAGCCGGCCGGCGTGGTGCTGACTACATTACCCATCTTGTGATGTTGGTCTATAAAATATAGGTCTAGCCCTATATACCCTATACGCCTATATGCGTGGAAAAGGGTCCTTTACTTTACTTTACTTTACTAACTACAGATGATTAGAACATAACAGAAATTCATTACCAATTTGCTAGACCACTGAAACAGCTAGGTGCCGTCTTCACGACCACAGTTGGCTGGAATGGATTTTTAACATATTCTGTCTCTTGTCTTAGTCATACACTCTCTGAGAGTGCTATTCGAACATCTTTTAATGTTATCCTCCCAATTGTATCAGTAGCTATCTCTTGTTCGCTTGCTATAAACTTTTATCTCTGGCACAGTTTAATAAAAAAAAAAAGGTGTCGTATCTTTTAACTTGGCGGAAACATGCCATTTTTGATTGAAAAGGTCAAGGATTTCTTACACATAATTAATGGACCAGTCACTGAGACGTACTTGCTTAATTTCAAGACAACAGTGCAAAATGCCACTAAAACAGTCAGAATGTGTACTTTTCTTAGACTATGAAACTGTAGAATCTACTATCCCGCACAGGACAAGCAACGTTTTAATATCTTAGTTGGTCCTATTATAGACGTTAATGCTGTTGAACGGAGTTCCGGGAACTAGCCATGTTGGACTGGCATCATAATAATGGCTCCTTGAATCACTAGGTGGCACTTCAGGGTCGACTTCAGATGTGCATAAAAAAAAATAAAAATAAAAACGACCATCAAACTAAAAGAGAAACAAATAAATAAAACCCATCGACCCTCCCCCCCCCCCCCCCCCCCCCCCCCCCTAAAAAAAAAAAAGAACGACCATCAAACTAAAAAAAAGAAAGAAAAAAAAAAAACAGCAAAAATTTAAAAATTAAGCAACTTTCAGATGACAGATGAACACCATAATTCTATGATCTAGTTCAGTTTATTCAAAATATTTCAAATTAGCAAACAAATAATAATAATCCCTGAAACACTTCAAAACGAACGCTAAAGTGTCCGGATATAACAGTCTAGTTATCGTTAAGTTGATAAAATTAACGCATGTTTATACTTCTGCATCACTGTTTATTGAATTTAAGAGGGTTATAACAGTACTACTAAATAAAACAACTAGGGCAGCAAGATAAAGAAGGAACAACAGTTACTCATATTTATGTAACACTGGAATAGACCATTAGTAGTGACTGTAACAATATTTTAAAATACATTCAAATGAAAGTAAAGTTTATGGCAAAAATGTAACCTGTTAAACTAAGATATGCAAATTACAAAGCTAAATATAGCTAGAATTAAAAAAAAATGGTATTCAGTATAACATTGGGATGGATGGATTTTTAGGTAAGACGTACTTTTCTATACACATCAAGACAATTATATTGATAGCGTTGATTCTTTGTAAAGACAAACAACAAACAAGTGTTACACATCACTTCTTTACTTCTTGAATCCGTAGTTGTGAATTGGACAGAATAGGTTTATGTGAACGTTAGAGAATCCCTGGATTGATGTTGCTCCATCGCGCCAAACTTTCAGAAGTTCTCTTCAGGTTAACATTCGACTGAACCTCAAGAACATTTCATAGGTTCAGTAATATAGCTGTTTCGTTGATGATCTCTTATTTATTTTTGTCGGAAATTCGTTCTCCGATATTTCTAGTTGTTGATACTTATGCCATAAACTATACGTAATACTTAAAATAGAAAGTGTTAAAGTTATAATTAAGCTCAAAACACTAAGTTACTAATTACAGGCGATACGACTATTTAGATGTAAATTGGTAGACATACGCGTTGGAGGAGGGGAAAGGGGGTGTAAACACATACACTTAATCATGACAAAGTAAAGAACTCTAAATCAGTCAAACTTAACACTAAACATGCGAATAACCGTGTAACTTAAACAATGTACGAAACTATAAATGTGTGGTTCCTTAACAATACACAGGTCACTATAAATGTGTCACTTAACAATACACTGAGCTCTATAATTGTGTAAATTAACAGTAAGTAAAGAAAAAAGTAAAGGACCCTTTTCCACGCCTACATTAACAGTATACATAGCAAATACAATGCATGCAACTTGACAATATGCAAACCTATATAGCTGTATAACGTAACAGCGTACAGAGCTATATAAATGAGTGTAACCTAACAATATACTCATCCCTATAATGGCGTGTAACTTAACAACATACATAGTTCTATAACAGTAAAACTTAAAACCACATACTGAACACTATAAGTGTGTATAACTGAACAGTAACTGAGTTCCATACTTATGTATAACTTGACATTCAGAGGCCTATTTTCGTATGTAACTAAATAGTATACAGAGATCAATAATTGTTGTAATTTAATAATATAGCTAACAATATACATAGCTTTATAACAGTGTGTAACCTTTTAAAAAGAGTTATACAACGTAGTATTTTAACAATACTGAAACATTGAGTAACTGTATGTAACCTGGCCGTAATCTGAATCTCGATTACTATTTTAATCGCTGTTAGTGTGGATGCCTTATGGAGTGGAAATTTCAGGTCCCACACCAGGCTCGGTTGAAAAATGTCAAAATTCCTGCCTTATACTGATAAGTGCACACTGCTGGTTCTTTGTCCCCTTCTGGACTTTTTATCTTGTTCCAAAACTTGAGTTGCGCGTGCACATCTGGTTTTACAGATCTACCCTTGTGCTATGATGTTGATCAGTTGTTTAAACCTCAAACCTTAAACCTATTAGAGAGAGGTGCAGTTTTTGAAACTGATCGGCACTCTCTGGGTTAAGCAGTAATATCACCCCTTCTGTCATGGAGCATGGGATTATGTAGACAAGCGCCCAAACCCCACTCCCTGCCATTTAGGAGTGAAAGGGTAGGTAGCTGACACCCCCCCCCCCCCCTTAATATGGGGAGACATGTTTAAAAGTTTTCTTTTAAATTATATTTTTTTCTTTTTTAATTTAATATTAATTAAATTTTTTTCTTTTTTAATTTAAATTTAAAACCTTTTTTGTTAAAGGCATTTTTTTTTTTCCTCATTAATCATTCAGCAGATTATTATTATAACAGTTATTATATTGAACACTAAATAAAGCAAAGCTCAGACCATTGCCCCCCCCCCCCCAATTTTTTTTTTTTTTTTTGGGGGGGGGGGTTTTCACCCCCCTGGAGAATTTGTAATGACCCTTACCAACCCCACATTCCGAATTATTTTTGTTTTGTAAAAACACTAAAAGCAAACAACACAGGCTCAACAAAATATAAATAAACTATCTGGGAATCAATTTTGTGAATAGAAAGACTACAAGCAGCTAATAAAAAAAAAAAGGCTTTTAGCAAGCACTACCTACGGAAAGTGCAGTCTATTAATATATTGTTTAATATACACAATGTATTATAATGTTAACGAAAGTAAAACTTACATGCAGAAAATAATATTCTTCATTCTACACAGTGACGCGTACACAGCTTTGTTTTCAGCAACAAAGAAAAGTGTTAACTAACTGTACATACAATCACAGTCTTGCATATTGTTTAAGCGTAAGATATACAGAAACAATTGTAAACATTTAGCAATTCATCGGTATCTTTATGAGCAGGTTAAGCAACAGTGTGAGTTTGACAAAAATATTATCTATTGGGCAGGATCTGTTTTTAAAATTACCGACCTTTTTTTGGCGTTATACAGTCAAGTGGCAGGTACGGATGTTTTTTTTGTTTGTTTGTTTGTGTGTGTGTTGTTGTTGCAAATTAAATATTAATCAGACGCCAAGAATTTGTCGATGTCTTGTGGAAATTTGGCAGTCAATGTTCTGTTCATGGCAAGTACAGTCATTGTCTTTTATGCATAGCATCACGAAGGAAGCAGATCACACTCCGGTTGTAATCTTTGGTACTGTCTGGACTGTAACAATATTCCAACCCCATCATTGGGACTGCAGTTCTACCTGGTGCCCTTGTATTCAGGAAGATTATTTCCAGACTTTGCTCTGTGTTTTATTTTCATCAAGCAATCTTAGTGGGAAACAATGATCACTAACACCAAAAAAGTCTAGGCCGCGTGGAGAATATTCAACATGCACTTTTTGACGGTAGTTCTAGAAAACTCTGTGTCGGCTCTGTGGCTAAATCGATGCGAACGCTTCGTAATGCCGGGATGCCGGGTTCAATCCCTGCTGCGGGCCATTTGCCTTGCGTTGGTTTCGACAGTCGTATAAAGAAAGCCGACCGTCCAGAGGCAATGGCAAACTACTGGACGTAAATTTGCCTAGAAAAACCACACAACAGCCAGGGGCTGTTGGGGTTGGTTCTGCAACGCTCTGTAAAGGAACGCAACTAACTAACTAACTAGAAAACGGTTAGGGCTCTCCCTTTGCCAAGCACCTGCATATCCTCTGGTGAATTTCTCTACAACGATAACTGCATTTTCGTTTCTGAGCCGTAGCTCTAAACACAATCCTCGTCATCATGGTCAAGTTCTTACAGGAGTTTATATGGCCGCTTGCTAGAAAAAGTAGACATTTTTGAATCATGAGAAAACATTAAGCCTGGTGAGATGGTGAGATGACCGAGTTGCATTCCATTCTCCAGTCCCCTCTTGATATGTTTCCAAATGATGCTGGGAGCCTTTACACTGTCAGAAAGCTATACATAAAACATCACAATAAGTATATAATTTATGTCAGCGATAGGTGAGATGATTTCGTAATCTACCCAATATGTTTATGAGCGTACGTCTGTGTGTTTGTCACTGTTTGTGGATGTAACTATAGATACTGGTGTGCATGCATGTGTTTGATTTTATATGTCTGTACGTTTAGATACATATTCTAATATAGGCTGTGGACAGTCTGTCAGATGTCTTCTTTCGTGCCACGTACTAATATGTTAGCAAACAATTACATTCTGTCCCACTATAAATGTTCAATTTAAGCATTTAGTCTATACATCAAGAACAGTTGCTATGACAACTACACAGCGGAAATATATGTATGAGAAAGAGTACAGCTACATAAAGGCTGTCCCTCAACTAGTTTTGAGTCGGACAATATTACACAACCAGCTAATTCGTCTGCAAACGTCACAATGCTTGTATTGACATTACCCCATTCTGGTACTTCAGACTTTTTTGTTTTGTAACTTCTGTAGCATTGGTGTGGGAAAACTTACACGTTGTACTAAGGTCTTGGGTTCACATTCTCCTGTAACTGATATTTGCTCCTATAACAGAATAAAGAAGCCAAAAGTGGGTATAATGAAATGTAATAAGAAGTGATAATTCTTGGTCTGGGTTAGATCACCCACGGAGTGCTGACTGGCCTATAAGAACATAAGTCCCTAACAATATACTGACGCACTAACAGCGATCATATAGTCCTTAAGTTTTTTTTTTTTTTTTTTTTTTTTTTGGGGGGGGGGGGGGGGGGTATACTATTTAGGGTTCTTTCCCGATATCGCCCCTCCCCCCCCCCCCCCATCCCCACATGATGACATAACAGGACAGTCCAGTAATTTCAAGGGTGGTAGATCGCGGCTTTCACGTTTTTAATACTAAAATGATCATGTAGCCCAGGTCCCACGACAAGAGATGCAGCCTAGGTCCCACGACTGCATGCAGCCTAGATCTCACGACTGCATGCAGCCTTGATCTCACGACTGCATGTAGCCTAGGTCCCACGCAGTAGCCTAGATCTCACGACTGCATGCAGCCTAGATCCCACGACTGCATGCAGCCTAGATCCCACGACTGCATGCAGCCTAGATCTCACGACTGCATGCAGCCTAGCCTTGCATGCAGCCTCACACGACTGCATGCAGCCTTGATCTCACGACTGCATGCAGCCTAGATCCCACGACTGCATGCAGCCTAGGTCCCACGACTGCATGCAGCCTAGGTCCCACGACTGCATGCAGCCTTGATCTCACGACTGCATGCAGCCTTGATCTCACGACTGCATGCAGCCTAGATCTCACGACTGCATGTAGCCTAGATCTCACGACTGCATGTAGCCTAGGTCCCACGACTGCATGCAGCCTTGATCTCACGACTGCATGCAGCCTTGATCTCACGACTGCATGCAGCCTATCTACCACACTCTAAAATATTCGACTGTCTGTTTGGGGAAGATACTGGGATAGAATCCTATTTTGTTTTGTTCTAGGGAAGTCGGTAATGTGAAAGACTTTACACACCAATTTGATTCAGACATATGGCGTAAGAACTATATATGCCTAGACCAGTCGGTACTGAATATGTGTTGCGAATTTATAAATGCAAGAAAAGGTTAATCTTTAAACTTTACTATTAAACCGAAAAAAAAAAAAAGAAATCAAGAAATAGAACAATTTTGTGTCAGGCAAAAGAGAACAGTTATGTTTTTCAGGTTTAATAACAAACATCAACAATATTTATCCTCCTGTGCCATCAGACATAGAAATACTGTAGTGTGCATGTTTATAACCGCGATTTTAGAAAAGAAATGAAATGAAAAACGTCGATTTTCTTCTACTGTTATTTTGTGTGTGTGCAGTATGGAAATTTATAGACAATCTCATAGGTACTCATTACCTAGGTAACCAAAATATGAAGACGTTCTTCGAAGCATTCTCATGTTTATTAATAAAGGGATGCTTAAGGTTCGAGTTCGCTGCGAAGATTTTCTCTTCGTGGTTTGGCTGATCACCAGCAAAAGCTTTCATAAATCACGAACATCCTAGCTCCAGCAAAGATCCACACGTACACCTTAAACTGCAATTATGGCGTCATCGTATTAGTCTACACCCTGACGTCAGGTGCTTCGCATTCTTGACATCATCATGAACAATATTGACAGGTTGCAAGAGAAGTGCATATATATTGTAACTTTTTTTAATCACACTTTTAAGGAACCCGCCTGGTATCTCTAAAACACCTGCACTCGCAAACAAGAGAAAGCATCCGAAATCGAAATTGAAACCACAACTCTTAGAACTTGAGGCACATGGCGTAGCCCCTTGGTCACGGAGTTGCCCCAGTTACAGATGTGTTTTCTGAAACAAATACCCGTAGAAGTATGAAAAGAAAAAGATACACTTATTATTAATAATCTTTTACTTATATTTTCTGTAAACAGTTAGCCTTTTCTGTACCAGACCGTTGTTACTTCAGTACTTTATTAATTCAGAGTTTTTGCCCTTTCGAGCCAATCTCTCAGTCTGACTATGGCGGTAACAAACGCAATGACCTGGCTAAAGACACTCATGTTTGACCTAACTTCCTAATCGATTCTATAAAAAAATTCAAGAAGAGTGAAGAAGAATGGGTTCAAAGACAATTTTTGGAGTTTCCGAGCAAGTCTCATCTACAGGAATCAGTTTAATTTGTGTGCCAGAACAATCTGTGGTGAGAGGGTATGAATGAGCTGACTGACTTGTTGGCACAGTCACAGTAGGAACAAGAAAAGCAATGGACGAGCAGATGTTCAGAATGCTCTCGAGTAGGTAGAACGAATCCGTGATTTATGAGAAAAGGATAATTGGTAAACTTGACACAACGATAAGAGAGGTGTTACCGGATATGAACACTTTCAGTTCTCGTTATGCCTAGTGGCACATAAGGCTTCAGAGAGGACTTGCTTTCCTGTCCTGTGCAATCTTCAGTGCAGTTTTCCATGTCAAAGATACCGCACTCAGGTCACTTTCCATCGTTCGTTTCCATGTTGTTTTTGGCCGCCTCTGTTTTCTCTTTTCCTCTGGTGTCCATGTGAGAGCTGTTTTGGCAGGTATATCAGAATTCATATATTTATGAATGAATGATATGAACACTTTACAGGTAATCAAAGATGATCACCAAACCAACATAGAATTGATGTTATCTGTCGTCACACGCTAAGGTACATGTTGACGATGGAATCCGAGCGCTTATGGAATTGTCCAATATACATTTACGTTTATTGATCGATTAATTAACTAACAAATCTCTGAGACTCATTGAAATAAAATCGTAGAAATATTGAACAGGGGGAGTTGAAGTAACACTGCTATAGAGAGGATGAACCTCACAGAAGAACATGGGAAACAAATAAGCTATTGTACACAAAATATTCAGTAATTACCCAAAGTGTGATGAGTTGCCTAGTACGGAATAAATTAATTTTCTTTATAAAGGATTGACCAGGATTTGTTAAAACCATAGCTAATTTTATCACGTCATAGAAATATGAAACGTTACCACAAAGAATTGTTTAATGCCATCTAATTAACTAATCAACTAAATTGGACAAACCACCTTAACGTTAAACCTATCAGTCAAAGTTTAGTGGATTAGTTTCTTGGTATTGTCTCCACTGCAGTCACCCCTGTTTTCATCACTTTTTGTGACTGGTGAAGTATAAATGCCGTATATAAAATCTAATACAATAGCTCCCTTGTTACTGATGAAACTTCGATTAACTAACAAAGTGGATACAGTTCAATGAGATTCTGGAGAAGTTAAGCCCTGGCACAAGAACTTGCTGGGGTTCACTCTGAGGTACCCTGTGTTATATTCTTGTTGCACCAGGATGACACTCATTACTTACCAATATCAGTTGAGTTTATAGGAGCATACATTCAACAGAGGAATTCCTCGGAACAAATCCTGGTGCTCAGGGCGTTAACAAACCCATAGGAAATAGCTCATATCGTTTTAAAACGAACATTGCAATTTAAATAATGTAGATCCAAACAATAGACTGCACAATTTTAATGCCTGACATATTTCGCTATGTATCATCATGTGCATTACTGAAGAGTTACATCAAAATGTAATGAAGCATCCAAACATATCCGTTCTACTGAAGTACCCAAATTACGATCTCTGTAGCTATTTAACACTTCCGGGTGAGTGATTTTTGTGTCCAAGTTAATTTAGTGACAAACTTAAGAGGCAGTGATTGGCAGGAGTCGGGAAAAATCAAACCGAACAATAACGCGCTGTGCAAACAAAAAGAGCATAGTGTAAATCTGAAACTTCGTCATAATCACTTGGCTATTCTTGAATAGGGAAAAGAAGGGGGGGGGGGGTGAGATTTACAGTGTAACTAGAGTCATAATATTTCAGTGGAAATAATGTATATGGTACCTAATGAAAATGATAGTATTATATGGTTCCTTATATGTTGATGTGTCTCTGTAGTAACATGGCGGGCTGTAGCGAAATATTCCAGGCAATTAATTGCGCAATGTTTGTGATCTCATTATTTAATTTTACAACGGGAAAACATTTTGGGTAATAAAGTCCAGAACAAATATATAATATCCATAAGAATGTTCGAATATAGAAATTCACAGAGTGTGTAGATGCTTACAAGACTTGACACATTTTGCTGTCTTTATTTGTTAAACCTTTATCAAAGTTTGTCCGGGATAAACAGCCAATGTCTGTTTTTATCACATGGTTTCCGTTGGCCACATTTGATGGCTTTTCGGTTTGATATATATCAAAGTTTGGCTTATTGGAGTCTTTACCGTAACCTAGAGTACCATTTTCAGTCCGAGTATTTGACTGTTTCAATGGGCTGTCCTCGTTGTTATGCTGGCTAGTGTTAATGAAATCCTTCTTGTTACTGCTGGATCTGATAGTGGTGACTGAGGCTGCCCGGCTGTTTAGCGCAACAACAGAGTCACTATCAATGGATTTGCTATTGGGAGGAGAGACGGATTCTTGGGGTGAAGTATTTTGTGAGGAATTTTCATTTCCATCTACGTCTTTCGATGGCACAGAATTGTTTAACGTTGTTCTAAATGACGAGTCTATTGCTTTCGGCTGCTGAGTGTGATTATTTTGCGTTACCGGTTGCGACGGATGAATAACATCTGTCAAATGTTTAACTGGAAAATGTGTTTTTAGGTCTATGACTGGTGGTTTTGAGGATGTCACAGACTGTGCTATAATAATATCTTTCAACGTTGGTGAAGTTTTGATGATTTTGTTGTTGTTAGCGTTACGCTCATTTTTAGAAGTTGGTTGTGGGTTTGAAGTCTTCAGGGTAGATTGCGACTGAGTGACGGCAATTGCTGGCAGTTTTGACGTGATGGCGCTACTGTTCTTTTCGGCTGAGACGTGGGGGATGTCCGGGGACTTTTTTTTTACTGGCGAACCCTTGTCGAAGTTTTTTTTTCCAGGAGATTGCTTTTCTGAATCTTTTGGAGCCGAATCACCAGAAGGAAGGTCACCAAACAGACCCATAGCAAACGGACAACCAGGAGGGAGATCTTTAGATCCTCGCGGGAATCTGTTGGCGCCTGCACGATTCCCTTCGCCATCCACAGAAGCTGCAGAAATCTTGCGTCCTCCAGGGCTGTTCCTTTCCTCCAAAACATCTTTGAAGGAAACGGGCGAGTACGGAAGAGGACTGCTCGAGACTGGGTATCCGGCATCCATATTCAGACGACTGTTGCTAGAGTCGATCTTTTCATCTCTGTTGCGACTTCTGACTTCTTCTTCCATTATAGAGATGAAGGGGCATTTGGACAGATCTTGTTCCTTGATCTCTTTCTTTCCGACAAGCCAATATGTTTTCATTTTCCCTTTTCCCTGGAAAACAAGAAAAAGTAACACATTATATCAAGCTGCATTGAAGTCTAGAATGTTAAATTATTTCGGTTACATTTACAGATGCGGATTCAAGATACGATCTTGCATAAAACAACATCTGTAAGGTTGGTTGAGTGAATTTTGAATGTTGTGCGGAAAGGGAGCAGGAGAGGAAGTAAACGACCACTTTCCTATTTCAACAGTCAGCATCGTAATACATTTCCTACATGATAAAGAGCATCTAGCATCTATAGGTATCGAAAAATTGATCAGGACATCATGAAAAAAAAGTTATAATGTATAACTGATTAAACCATTCATGATAATGATGATGGGGAAAACAAGAATTGACCCACTGTCTACTCAAAAGCATGTCGTAAGAGTCGACTAACTGGGAGCTTCCTTCGAAGTTGGAGTGCATCTGCCTGAGAGGCAAGGAACCGCTAGCTGCATACAAATGTGTCAAGTCTTTCAAACGGATGCACACGCAATGCTCAGGCTCTGGAGCAGGACAGCAGTCCAGAAGTGGATGAACAACCAGAACTTTATACCAGAGTTTAAAGCAAAGAAAAAGAAGAAGATGATGGTAATGATGAACAGGATGGCTATAATGATGATGATGAAATTAATTATGGTGTATTATAGATTACTGCAGATACTGATGATAGTGATGATGATACTGATGAAAATAGTCTACGATTGTTTATGCTTATGAAGATGATGACGATGTTGATGGTGATGATGATCGTGATTATGATGATGGTGATCGTGATGATGATGATGATAATGGCGATGATGATGATGATGATGGCGATGATGATGATGATGGTGATGATGATCGTGGTGATGATGGTGATGATGGTGATGATGGTGATTGATGATGATGGTGATGATGATCGTGGTGATGATGATCGTGATGATGATGATGATGATGATGATCGTGATGATGATGGTGATTGATGATGGCGATGATGATGATGATGATGATGATGATGATGATGATGATGATGATGATGATGGTGATGAGGATCGTGGGGATGATGGTGATGATGATAGTGATGATGATGATGATGATATAAATAGTTGTATACTGTGCAACTGATTATAAACCATGCTGATTATCATAAAATTGTAACAGAATATTAGAAAAAAAGGGTCATAGTTTGAATTGCAGAAAAACAGACGAAATGGTAATTAAAAAGAAAACTGCCCGTACAAAATACAGCATCAAAGTAAACAGGGCAATCCTCAAACAAGTGGATATGTTTAAATACTTGGATACCCTGATAACAGACTTGGATACCCTGATAACAGATTTGGATGCCCTGATAACAGCTTTGGATACCCTGATAACAACCTTGGATACCCCGAAAACAACCTTGGATACCCCGATAACAGCCTTGGATACCCTGATACCAGCCTTGGATACCATGATAACAGCCTTGGATACCCTGATAACAACCTTGGATACCCCGAAAACAACCGTGGATACCCCAAGAACAGCCTTGGATACTCCGATAACAACAATGGATACCCCGATAACAGCCTTGGATACCCTGATAACAGCCTTGGATACCATGATAACAGCCTTGGATACTTTGATAGCCTTGGATACCTTGATAACAGCCTTGGATACTTTGATAACAGCCTTGGATACCCTGATAACAGCCTTGGATACCCTGATACCAGCCTTGGATACCCTGATAACAGCCTTGGATACCCTGATACCAGCCTTGGATACCCTGATAACAACTTCCTTGGATACCCCGATAACAACCTTGGATACCCCGAAAAAACTTGGATACCCCGAAAAAAGCCTTGGATACTCCGATAACAACATTGGATACCCCGATAACAGCCTTGGATACTCTGATAACAGCATTGGATACCCTGATAACAGCCTTGGATACTTTAATAACAGCCTTGGATACTTTGATAACAGCCTTGGATACCTTGATAACAGCCATGGATACCTCGATAACAGCCTTGGATACCCTGATAACAGCCTTGGATACCCTGATACCAGCCTTGGATACCCCGATAACAGCCTTGGATACCCTGATACCAGCCTTGGATACCCTGATAACAACTTTCCTTCTATACCCCGATAACAACCTTGGATACCCCGAAAACAACCTTGGATACCCCAAAAACAGCCTTGGATACCCCGATAACAACCTTGGATACCCTGATAACAGCCTTGGATACCTTGATAACAGCATTGGATACTCTGATAACAACCTTGGATTACTTAATAACAGCCTTGGATACCCTGATAACAGCCTTGAATACCTTGATAAAAGCCTTGGATACCTTGATAACATCTTTGTGTAATAGAGTGAGCTCATAGCTTGTTTGTTAGGTCGCATAAAGCTAGAATATTAGGAGATCAACAAGTTTTGGCAGCCTTGACATTCACTTTTCCAGAATCTTCTGTTCCTACCAAAACTAGCTGTTGACATCAAACTGAAGTTGTCTGTCTGGCCTTGGCCTTCTTTCTAGAAGTTTTGTAATGCGTTTTTCATCATGTGACATAACCTTGTCTAACTAGTAAATACCTTGTTGTCATGCCCTATCAAAGCAAACGCAATTGTCCTTGTTTTTTTTTTTTTTTAGAAGCTTCTATGACCTCAATTGTCATTTTAACTACTATATCAGCGTAGAATAGGATGATGAAATCTGATGCAATCGAGATATAATTAGCAAATCCCACGTGAGAACGTACATAGTAAACAAGTTTAGACGTACTAGAATATTCTAAAAGCAGACAATGCGAGAAGAAAACAAATACCTAGCATTCCATCATACAAGTATAAATAGCGAGTAACAAAGCACTTTAGCAATTCTTCAGTCCACAAGACTCAAGAGAGGAGAGACCAGTCACATGGACTCCCAAGACAGAGACGACACACAATATACATGGATCCATAGAGAACAGAGACATATTAGGAACACTATAGAGATGTTAGAGTCAACGCTCAAGACGTTAGTACCAAACAGCCAAGTGGCTGTTAGAGACACTAGAACCAGTTAACAAAGTAACTAGAGATGAAGAACACAACGCGAACCTACGAGTATTTAACCATCGAGAGAACACAGCGCTATTCAGAATATCATTGATGTATTTGTGACATTGTTGAAGTATCACAATAAAGACAGTGTAGACGAGAACTGTTGTTTCCAGCCATTTTATTATACAAGCATCAGAGTCACGTGAGAAGCATGCAGCAAGACATCATCATCATCATCGTCACTATCGACACGACCGTGTTTCTCCTCGTCTATAACTTTCCAATCGACTCCTCCTGTAGCAAACCTAAGAACAAACCTGGGTGTGACATCAACGTACGCCACAAATTAGAGAGAGCTGTGCTACACTTGGATGCCTTGATAACAGCTTTGGATACTCTGATAACAGCCTTGGATGCCCTGATAACAGCCTTGGATACCCAGAAAACAGCCTTGGATACCCTGATAACAGCAGATCTGTTCTTTTGTTCATGTTCTGCTTTGTGCTACTAAACGTCGCAGGTTAACAGATGATCGGTTTCCGAGCTAGGGCATGTTCGGTTGCCCTGTATGCGGTGATGTTGCGAAGTTGCAAGGTATCAATGACTTCTTCAATCCATTTCGTCTTGGTTGTCTCCTACCCCTTAATGTTTATGCTTTCGTATGATACGCTCTCGTTGCTGGTATAATTGGATTCATTCTCATTAAATCATGAAACCATTTTAGTTGTTGTTTCTCAGTGAATTTAATTAAAGGTATTGTTCCAGCAGTTCTTGTAATGTCTTTGTTTCTCATATGATCTCTCAAAGTTTTGTTCAAGGCCTTTCTCAAACCTATCATTTCGCAGAGGGTTAGTTTTCTTTCGTGCTATTTAGTCAGAGTTCATGTCTGACAAGCCAACCAGCATCATAGCAATACATGACGTGTACCCACTTCCCTATTCCACACAGGTTGGTCTTAGCTTCTGGCACGGATTACCTCTAAAACGCGTGCAGTCTGATGTTTTGCCAACGTCGCCTGAAGCCATTTACTGTCACCATGCTAATTTTATGCATGTAATGGATGTCTGTTTTAAAAAAAATCATATACCACACACGCACACAAACACTCACACACACACACACACACACACACACACACACACACACACACAAAATACTAGATAGATGTTTGTGTTATAACTATTTGCCTACTAGAAGATGATTATTTTCGGATTACATTGCACATTGCAACAATTTACACCAAACGATTACTGAACTACACATTTTTTTTTTTAAAGTTGGCCGCAACTTTTGGATCTGTTTAAAGTAATAATTTTCCGAGTAATTATTTTCAGATTTCCAAAAATTATGATTCAATCAACCAGGAGCCGTCTTAAAAATGAAGGTTAGCTGAATGATTATCTATTGCTGCCTGCCTGGCTGTCTGATTGTAAACAGACGGGTTTTATCCATCTTTCCATGTTATCCTTCCACTTGTAACAATGTCCACCCTTACTCTCCTGTTTCCAACTTCACTCCATTATAGTATTAAACAGAATCTTTTGTCTTTTAATGGGCCCAGTATATGTTTTTTCTTTTTCTTACTTTCTTTCACTAATGCTCTTGTCATGCTCTGTCTCCCTGTAACATCGGCGTTTAAATATGCTCGTTTCTACGAAATACCACCACATTTGTATGTGTACACATGCACATGCACTCAATTCTCATTTCTTATTGTTTGTTTCCACATAAGGGTTCCGGGGTCCCAATTTTGGGTGTGCTGGTAGCGGGAATACACTCATTGCCCCATAAAAACATGTAATAAAAGGCGACTGTTTACGATTTTGTTGATTGAAATATGAAGTCTAGATATAAACCACATAACAAAGAGGTAAACCTTCTTTCGGTGATGAATGAAAACGAAGAAAAAATGGGATAGGAAGGAGAGGAAACGAAGAAAAAGAGAAACAAGAACTGCTTGCCTATTGTCGAGGTTTCCTCACCGCATAGTATTGTTAAGTGTGAATACTTCACAAATCACGATTAAGTCGATATTATAGTGGAAATGTTGCAATCATCAGTTCATAAAGAAACGAATCTTGCTCTCATTGTAAGTGGAAGGAGATTATACGATTTCTTGTTCTGTCTCTGCAGCAAATACTAGCAGTGGATATTCATTGATTGCTAGAACTCACTGATTCTCACACTGAGCAAGGGCTGTGCCCTGTAGAGTTTGAAGCAATAGGTTTGAGGTTTTTTAACAACGGATCAACAACATGGCATACGGATGTAACCCACAAGTGCTCAGTTCTTCTTCTAACTCAAGTCTGAGTCCGAAGAAGCTCAGCACAGTGAACAGGCTCTGTAACACCGGCGAGGATCCTGAAATACTTTGAGTAGATTTTTAACTTAAAATTTTTCGAGGCAGCGCCGATAGGTTACTCTTTTCGATTTTCAACTGTCAGGGGATTTTTCACGTGCGCAACAATGCACACGGGCGTCCTATCTCACTACCCAGAGACTAGGGGGGTGGGGGGTGGGGGGTTACTAGAAGGCCTAGTCCACGTTAAAAAATCCCAGCCCATACCGGGGATTGAACCCGGAACCTCTAGCACTCGAGGCGGACACCATGCCTCGAGACCACGCAGCCCTCCAGTTTTACACAATAAAGAGCTAGATGCACACGCGGATTGGATAACTCGGAGTGGGCTCGATCCAGCTTGTTTATATGTGCATGGGTTTTGAATTGTTTTTTACATTAGTTTAGAAAACGTTAATGCAGCTTATTCTTGGTCTATTAGTACATTTGATACCAGTGATCAATGGTGAATAAATACATAATGAATTTTGTTGTTGCTTCTCACTCTCCTTTCCCTGCCGTTTCCATCTTTGATGCGTCCACACAGTCGTCGTAAGATTGTTTTCGAAAGTTTACAAGAAGGCTTCATCTCTTTTATTTGCGCTTCAAGGATCAGATCCCCACATTTTTTCAATTAAAGGAATAGACGAAACTGCTTCATGACAAGCATGTCGTAAGAGGTGACAAATTAGGAGTTTGATAAAAATTGAAGTGCTGGGTCTAAAGGCCTTTCTATAAACCAACAAACAATTTACCAACCACATTTTCAAGGGCAAACGAAGAATAAGAAGAATGTTTCGTTCTATCTGTTAATGTCTGACTAGCAGCATTGGAAACATATCTCGTCTCTCACAAGGTGATTTTACTTCTTTATTTGTTTATTTTCAAAATCTTTTCACGTCTGACACTAGTAGCATTGGGCAGGTACAAAAATAGCAAACATTATTAAGTTGTTATATTCAACACTCTGAAAAAAAAAACAACTTACAATCATTAAAAAAGAATAACCATGATGTGATATTTTTTGGTTAAGTGACATCGAATCTGTCTAAGAAAGACAAGCTTTTAAATTATTTGTGTGTATGTGTTTGTGACAAGAAATATGATTGTTTAAAGCTTTATAAATCCTATCCTCATGTGCGGAAGTGAATCATGGACAGGTGGTAGATCAGCGAAAATTTATTTTTAAGCTTCGGATATGTGGTTTTATAGGCGAATGTTGAGAATATCCTAAACAGATTTTTTAAAAAAAGAGTAATGAAGACGTCTTTAAAGAAACTGACTCATGAAGATAACTTATTGCCCAAACCAGAAAGGGACAATTTACATTCACTGGTCATTTCACGAGAAATAGAAAAACTGTTATACATCGTGACAGTAGAACGGTTGGAAGTGAGGATAGGCAGAGGTTGACCGAGAGATAAGATGCTGGACACTGTGACATCATGGTATGGAGGATCATCTGTATCAGAGTTTATTTAAAGTACACAAGCCAGAAGGTTATGGATGGATATGACTACCAGCGCCATCCACAGGGTAAGGACGTTCAGAAGAAGAAGAAGTATGTTTTTATGTGTTTGTTTTGGTAATGCTTTTTCAGAGTGATGATCGATATGCATGAATCAAAGAAATTCGGGCCCGAAATAAAACTAAAGTGCGATTGATCTTTCTTTCAAGTTTCTAATTGTTTCTTCACTGATTGTGATTCTGAACTAGTGATTGCATTCTAATAGCTGAAAATTGATTAAATAAATTGGTTGTAGTCGAGTTTTTGTTGCCTTGTGTTGAGGGAGAACAGTTTGGAACCCCTAATGATAACATGCAGTTAATTGAAAAAAGAAAAGTAAAATAAGCATTTAAAACTTGAACGATATGATAAAGAAAAAACACCGTTAAACAAAAAAGAAGAAGAAGAAGGAAAACAAAGCCCCAAACAGAAAGTGTGTGACGGCCAATAGCCAACAATGGGATTTGATGATTACACGAGTCAACAACCAAAATGTACAACAGATGAAAAAAAAAAGCTTTCACTAATTCCGGTGTGCTGGAAATGAAAATAAATTTCAACATTACAGTGTAGAGATCAGGTGGCTCATCATTCTGTGGAGATTGACCAATGTTGATAGGCTCTAGTTTTAAGTGTATACACTACTAGTTTATTTAATTACGCATTGTGTTTGGACATTACTCAGCTGTTGTGTGCAATTACATATTTCTTTTTCTAATGACAAAAAGAGTCTCTAGAAGCTGATGATGCAATCCTACTTATGACTACATCATCTTTGTGTTCACATAATAAATCTCTCACAACATTTTGCAATTAGTTAGTGATTTTGTCCTTATCAAAAGTATCGTAGTTGCAAATGCCAACGGCATGCATTAGCAGCGCTAATAATGTCTGTTCTTATACGTAGCGAGAAGACATTTTTATCACAACAACGAAATATAACTAAAGTGATTTAGAAGGTATTGAATTTGTTTTTTTCACTGCTGAACAGGTGATCAATTTACTAGTCACGAATATGCCATATACATAACTGGCAAAAGACAAACCCATTGTTCACCTTAACGTTTACTTTGGCTTTGTCCTGCCAACTGGGGAAGGCATAGCAACGGAGAAGGAAAAAAATGGTCTCTAAGATAATCACACATAGAAGACATTGACCAATCAGGCATTGCAGTCAGACAGTAGGAACATTGAGAACACAGCCTTTGTAGACACCAGCAAGATTTTATTGTCACTTTGCACATCAAGCTGGTCTTATGGAACATTTTTGTGAAGGCAGTTGTAAAAAAAAGAACGACTTTGAAACATCTTTTAAGAAAATTTACGGGATCGAGTGAAGCCAAAAAAGAGGGGGAGTATCTGTTTGTTCGAAAATTTAAAAACTTCTTCGTAATCAAAAGTTCTGGTGTGTGTTGCATGCCAAGGAAAGTAGGCATGCCTAGCATTTCAGTCAGTGGTGGACAATTTTCTTGGAAAACAACAGATCTGATAATTGCAACGAAATTGCAGGAACCAGTCTTGGCTGCAACATATCTTTGAAAACTCATTTTCTGATTCTTATTTGGATTCTTTTGCATTAAAGAGTTGTGCTATAAGTGATGAGCAATGAAAACGATACAATACATTGCTGCTAAGGATACAAGGTATCAAAGCAATTGGAGCCCTTCAATGTTTTCTGATTACTTTTAAATTCTGGTAAGAGAAACCCTATCGATTGACTACAAGAAACAAGTTAAGAGAGCTCGAACAGCGACTAGATAATATTGGAAATGTCTCTTTATAAAATATTATATGTGAACGTTAAATAATATTGTCATGTATTCTGTCACATATAATATTAAAATATCAATTAACTGAGCGAGAAACCACAATTCATAATTGGGTAAAGTGGAAAGACTAACTGTTCTCAAGAGAATTAAGCACCCATACATTATTTGTAATAATGTTTTGTATATTCAATTTAAAAAACAAAGATGGGAAAAGGGGGGGGGGGGAGAGTTATTTGAAGACCTCCAGAAAATCTAGAGCAGGTTGATAAATTTCATTATGCTATTTGAAGTCAGCATGTCAACGACAATCATAAATATTGTATTTAAAGCCTGGTACAACGAACTATCGAAAATTTATTGACGTCTATCCTCCGAATATCGGCCACAAATTATGGCGGCCAAAAACAGGGCCTCAGTCACATGTAAATTGCGAACTTCCGGCGACTATACCGCCACTGCCGAGGGTATCTCCCGCGCCGCTGGGACACGAGCAAAGCTGCAGGAGATGCGGAAGGTGCTGCTATTGACTATTAAATCCAGCGCGGCGTTCGTGGCTTAGGCATTGCGAGTCTGACTCGTAATTCCAACGTATAGAGATCGAAACCCAGTGCTGGCTGCGTGGATTTTTATCGTGGAATGGAGTAGTGTCAGGTCGACCCAGCCTAAAATGGGTACCAGGATGGCTGTCCTGGGGAAGTAAAGACGGCTGGCGTAATGGTAACCACATTACCCACCTAGTGCCGATGGTCTAAAACAATATGGGCGCTCTTTCCATACACTTGATGCACCTAAATGCGTGACAAGGGAACTTGACTTACTTACCTATTTATTGTTACCGTTGCGTTGCCCCTTGTGTGTTATAGTTTGGACGTCTTCCAGTCCTTTCCAACAAGAGTGCTACACTGTGATAATTGCAGAAATGCCAATCACACCTTGTGGGGATGAAGAATGGGAACACCAAGGTCCGCTCGCGTTAGGAAAACTATTTCTCAATTAAAACACTGGATCGGAGGACCTTTGTTGCGTATATAAGTAAACACTCGTATTTTAGCTACGATGCTAACTAAAATCTATTTTTCCTTGGAAATCGAAAAAAAAAAAAAGTATATAGGATCACTTATGGGTTACTACTGGTGTGCTATAATGTTGAATCGTTAAATAAACATAAACAAATATAAAAATCGTTCTGGCCAGAAGCCAGCGTTAAGTGACACTACCACAGTTTTCATTGTTTCCTTCTCCTCCCCTCCCCTTCACTCTTGCTCAGTGTAATTTCTACGTTTGATATATACAAAACACATATTACAATAGGTATGTATTGGGACACCTTAGTGAAAGCAGACACAGTTAATGGGAAAAGAGCGAAGGTAAAATAAATAGATAAATAAATAAATGAGTGGCCTTAATCTTACACTCGGCTTCTGTTTAAATAATGAGGAGACAAAAGTAGTGGTAATATTCAGAGAAAAAAAAAAAGAATGATCCCTAGATGTGTTATAAAAGTGAAAAGCACTATTTTAGGCCAGATACGTAAATTTAAGTGATTTAGGCACATGGATAAGAATCGATGGAAGATGAATTGCTTAATTTTATTAAATGAAGAAATCCAATAAATATATTTTATTGACGAAAAGGAAAAAAATTAATCGCATGCTAAAGACAGCCAGTATTAACACATAGTAGTAAATCCTGGACTATTAATGAAGAAACTATACATTTCTTTAGTCCTCAGAAATGTGGTTTAAGAGAAGTGTAACAGGGAGACATCACTTGTTAGTTAAGAGTTAGGATATTACGCAGAGGTGGGATGTACCGGTATCAGCAAGTTTTGGCTAATGACAAAGCAGCCTTCAGTTGTAGAGATGTCAGTCCAAAACTAGAAGCCTTCAGTCTACAAGGCTTAAAGAACGAACGAACGAACGAACGAACAAACTTTATTTTCAAAGGGTTACAAATTGGACACGCAGGCCCGTCTGACATTCGGCCCTTCTAAGCACTCGTTTTCCGGAGTACCAATGCCTGTTATTTAAAATGCATGTTATAGATATAGAATAAAAATATACATTATAGAATATAATACATACATCATGTGTACACAATCTTACACACTCACAGACATATATATATATATGCTCTCACATTCTCATACTTGCACACTCATATACAGACATACCTAAGACATACATACATACATACATACATACATACATACATACATACATACATACATACATACATACATACATACATACATACATACATACATACATACATACATACATACATACATACATACATACATACATACATACATACATACATGCATGCATGCATGCATGCATGCATGCATGCATGCATGCATGCATGCATGCATGCATGTATATGCATGTATGTATGTATACATACATACATACATACATACATACATACATACATACATACATACATACATACATACATACATACATACATACATACATACATGCATACATACATACATGCATACATACATACATACATACATACATACATACATACATACATACTACATACATACATACATACATACATACATACATACATACATACATACATACATACATACATACATACATACATACATACATACATACATACATACATACATACATACATACATACATACATACATACATACATACATACATCTACATATATACACAAACAGAAAAGACACATACATACATATATGGACATATATGCACAGACACATGAAGACGAGGGACTAGTAACATGGATCCTCATAGAGCACTTTCAGTTGTGGAGATGCCAACTCAAGACTTAGCAGGAGAGGAGACAGTCACATGTAGCCTCAAAGACAGACACTAGAGAAGAAACATGAAACAAGACATCGACTTACAAACACGACACACAAGATACATGGATCCATGGTTAACAGCGACACATTAGATAGCAACATTATTTAGAATTTAGAGTCGACGATCAATCCGTTAGTATCAGACAGCATTAGAAGCCAGGTGGCAGATACAGACACTAGAACCAGTTACCAAAGTAACTAGAGATGAATAACACAACGCGAACCTGTATGGTATTTAGCCATAGAGAGAATACAGCGCCATTCAGAATATAATTGATGTGGTTTGTGACATTGCTGAAGTATCACAATAAAGACAATATAGACAAGAACAGTTTTTTTTTTCTCCAGATATTGTACCATACAAGCGTAGGAGGTACATGAGAAACATGCAGCTAGCAAGACACATCATCATCATCGCCACCATCGACACGACCATCATTCGCCTCGTCTATAATTTTCAAATCGACTCCTCCTGTAGCAAACCTAAAGATGAACCTGGATGAGACATTGATGTACGCAACGAAGAACACAGCTGTGCTACAGAAGACTTCTTAGAATTCCATCCCATATGTTTAAAAGTGGCGGTCTGCTGAAGATCATAGACTGTGGGGAGGCATGATCGCTCATGCCAGTCGCCATGGCTCTTGATAATGATGGTGGTGGTGATGATAATGACGATTATGATTTTGATAATGGTGATGACAGACCAGATCATATCAGCGATACCAGAGTCTAACAGCACGAGAGTCCCTGCGGTACATGAAGAGCGGAAATGTCTGTCAGAACATTGACTGAGATAATAGTCGTCAATGAAGTGTAGCCTGATCAAGCGAACAGACTCGATCGCTGATGAAAAAACGCACAAGACGGCAACCATTGAGAATCTCGGTTAAGGTATTAAACCGGAAAGCAATATTAACGCTCTCCATATTTCAAGGGATCTGTTATTACGTGAAGGTCGTGGAGTACTTTTATAGTGTTTTGTACGATAGTGGAAGAAAAGTTGTAGAATATTTCTAATATGAATATGAGAAAAATGAATGCTTTTGAAGGAAAAAAAGTACTTGTAGACTAGAATAATCAATGGAAAATGCATTGAAGAAACTTCACAACAACGACCCAGAGGAACATTTTTAAAAGAAAGGTGGAGTGTAATAATGGTAATAATGATAATAATAGGATAGCTAATCAAATGGTTTGGCCACTTGGAGAGATAACCTTGTGATGCGACACCATACAAGGCACACATCAACAAAGGAGACGGACGAAGAGCACAAGCAGATCAATAACAACATGGAAAGATAACAGCAGGGAAACTTTACAAAAGCTCGATGTGTCTATAGTCGAAGCTACCAGAAGAACAAGAAGCAAAATATGTTATATACCCCGACACCCAAAGCTATACAGAAAGAAGCGAATAATAATAAGAACTTCAATAAGAGGAAAATTATGATTAAAAGAACAGGTTTAAGTGTACTAGATGCATTTGACTAGATACTCAGTCTTTGCTAAAAGGGGACACAAATAACATATTCGTAGAAGGTTGGCTTACCTTGACCTCAATAGATCCTCTTTCCACTACCTCGTATGGGTATCCCTCCAGCTCATTTTTGGTGGTCTCACTGATGTGGATCTTCATTGCCTGTGTGGCAACATTTGACATTAATGTGTGGTGAAATGGTCCTAGAGGCAGAGTGTAACTACAGAAGACAATACTATCTGTAATTTTAGAAGAAATGTTTAATTTTTTTTTTCTTCTTTATTATTTGTTGATGCAAACTCCGTGGTAACGGAATCAGTAGAGATAGATAACTATGGCCTGGAGAGAATGAGGCATCTGGGTGTAACCAGAGGGTCTGACCGGCTCGCTACATTCAGAGGCAAGGCAAAACAGACATATAACCAGATTGTGACTGATACCATCAGTATTGGAACTCTACGCTGGCTGCTGAAGATTAGGACGGAGCATACATGGGAATGCCCCAAATGCTGTGATGTCAATTCTCGACTCAACTCAACTCTATGGTAGTGCACCTGCCTAGATACAGCGAAATATGCCTGACAAACAACTGTGCTCAAGATGAGAAGAGGTGAAAATCAAAATTAAATCAGAGTAATAACAGTCAGGGAAAACGGTCTAGCCCAAATATACAAATTGCAACATCAAACATCTGTCGCTTAGAAAAAAAAAATAAAGATAAACTGTGAAATAACGAGAGGCCGGATAAGAAAGAAATAACTGAAAAGAATACAAAAGACACTGCAGAAACACAGTATGTTATTAGCACACACGATAGTCATTCAGCAAAATACAGAAACTATTTCTAATGCCCACTGCACACAAAAAACGGCATAAGAAGTAGGACAACAGGAGAAGAATAAATTGCGCAATATACTGTGTCTGTATCTTCTTCGACGACAAATTTATTACTAAAATTACATTAACTCGCCACGAATCGGAAGGTTGTGGGTTCGCTCCCTGGAGGAGCCGGACCTTTCCCTAGGTCGACCCAGTCTAGAGTGGGTACCAGGTACAGTCCTGGGAAGTAAAGGCGGCCGACGTAATCCTAACCACATCCCCTATCAAGTGCCGTTTGGTCTAAAAAATATAGCCCTATATACCCAATACTCACTAAGATGGGGAAAAGGGTCCTTCACTTTGAAGTATCAAGAGATAATTGTTTTCAAATAGGTTAAACAATACAAAGGAGGCTTTCATAGTGAAAAAGCAATCATACAATGGAATATTTTCAGATGTCGATAGACAGAAGAAAACGTTACAATTCCGTAGAGAGAAAACCAAAATTTAACAAAACAGGTTGCATTTCAAGGAGAGAAAACAATAATTTACAGAGGTTCTGACACAACTAGAAATGAAAACTTAGTTGCTAAAGAAAGAAAATATAGACAATTGAAATACTACGACTACAGTGAATTAAATATTAAAATGCTCTGTTATTGAATGACTTTAATGTTGTAACATTTTACTAATGAATGACTTGAAAATTTGAATTTTTTTTTTAACAATCGTAAGTGTTTAACAGTGTTACAAATAAATTAGTAACGTTAACAAATACAATAGAATACGTAACATTTTAATTAAAAAAAAATTGTAATCACTGATTGAGTTTCAGTGGTAGATGGTATATGGTTGTTCCAATTAACTAGTAAAATGTTTTACTACTGAAAAGTTAAAAAGATCGTCACGGTATCCAGAGAATTGTGCAGTGGGAAGTAACCAGGGAATTTGGGCTAAAACTCAACACCCAGGGGAAAGTCAAGACGGACATAAAATCAGACTGCTTCTGGCACTACTGGAACTGGAACTCTGCACTGGCTGCTGAAGATGGGACAGGGCGTTTATGATCATGTGCTGACTGTTGTGATGTCGGTACTTAACACGGATTTTCTACTGAAGGAGTTACTTGGATACCCCCACATGTAACTTTTAATCAGAGACTCATATGACCGGATTTTAACTCATATCTAGACAGCTGTCGGCGTCTGTGGCTTAGTTTCGCAATGCCGGGGTGCCGGGTTCGATCCCAGCTGCAGGTCCTTCGTCTTGCGTTGGTTTCAAAAGTAGTATCGAGAGCCGACTTTCTAGTAAGCAATGGCAAACTACTGGACGTAAATTCGCCTAGAGAAACCACAACAGCCAAAAAATGCTGGGGTTAGTTCTACATTGTCCCGTAAAGGATACGCAACTAACTTTAACTAGAAAGACATCATCATCATGTACCAGGTCCTTTGCAGAACGTCGCTCTCATCATGGTCCGCCTCAAATAAACTCGGTGTCTTGTCCCTCTCCTGCCTCGTGTACTTTCCTATTCAAGGAGTCATATCCCCTGCTCTTCTTCGTGTTGGTCCGCCCCTGCCCCTCCTTCCTGGTTCCAGGCCTTCTGCTATTATTTGTTCCAGTCCATCACGGTGTTTGGTATGATCAAAATATTTAATTTCCGAGACAAGATGCTGTTTATTAGGCAATCTTCCTTGCTTTTTAGATATTTTAAAATGTCACTATCTTTTTCTTCTTCGATTATGATATTCTGAGAATCTTTTTTATAGCATTTCAGCACAAAAGCCCCTATTTTTTTTTCTAGCACAGTTTATCGAGAGCCGACCGCCCATAAAGCAATGGCACAAAATACTAAACGTAAATTTGCATAGAAAAACCACAACAGCCAAAAAATTGCTGGGGTTGGTTCTGCAACGTCCTTTAAAGAATACGCAACTAAATTTAACTAGATAATAGAAATACACATGACAAATAGGGTTAATGATAGAGAAGAAGAAACTAACCTCTCCGCTGGTTTCCATCCTTGAAGCGGTGTTGACCGTGTCACCAAATAGGCAATAGCGTGGCATTTTGAGTCCAACCACCCCGGCAACTGTGGTACCAGTGTGGGTACCTACACACAGTTTGTAATGTATATTAGTAAAATATTTTAGTAAAATCTGTTAGTAAAATCTGTTAGTAAAATCTGTTAGCAATATATTTTAGCACAATGTGTTTTAAGTTAGTAAAATTAATAATTTGTGTTTTTATGCAATTTAATTCTAAGCAGACTTGCTCAAAGTTTCTATTTCTGCTAGAGCATTTTTACTTTTTAATTTTCAATTTTAAAAAAGGGACCGAGGAAGGGCGCCGATATTCATCTTAAATACTCTAAAATAGTGCCAGTCTTCATCTCATAGTGACTATTTTAGTAGCGCTGACAAAATGACGCCTAAATAGAGTGCCGATGCTGCGTACTTTTGCGTACCGCCAGAAGAAAAACCAGAGACGTGTGCTGATTACTGTACACACTGTGGCTTAGGCGTTGTGAACGCGAGTCGTAACCCTGGGTTGTCGGGTTCGATCCCAACTGCCGACGGTGTGTCTTGCGTTGGTTTCGACAGAGGTACCCAAAGCTGACCTTTGAGAAAGCAATGGCAACTACTAAACGTAAAATGTGCCTAAAAAAAAAAAGCATAAAAGCCAAACTATGCTGGGGTTGGCTCCTCATCGTTCCGTAAATAATACGCAACTAACTTCAACTGCACACACTAAAACATGCAGATCTGGTTTATTGTCAGCAATCAGCAATATGTCATCTACACATCTAATCTTAGTGGTGATGTTAGGTCCTCCAATAAAGATCCGCTATAGATCCTTACCACAAGTATAGAGTCTTTTCCTATGTTGTCACGTTGAAGCTCCCAGGGTGGCTTCTGAGGCTCCAATGTCAAAGAGGAAAAAAAAGGGGCGAGGGGAGGGGAGGGGTAAACAGACCGAGTGCTTCCCTAACAATCCTGTTGTAAAAGACTACTGAGGCATGTTTGGTTCAAAGTCGGAGTGCATCTACCTAAGAGGTGAGGTATCAACAATCTGCACATAAAAACACAAGTACTGTAGAAAGAATGTGCACGCACAGGTCAAGTTCCCCATGAAGCTTTAAGTCTAAATGTAGTCCAGGAACAATACTTTTCGTCGAAGTTGACTAAAGCCAGTGATGCCAAGAAGAGGAAATATCCAGTGTACATTTGCAGTCTTTTGCTTGGTCAATACAAGGTAATGCCATCTTCACAACAAAGGTTAACTGTATGTGTGTTTGTGTGTGTGTATATATATATATATGTATGTATATATATATTGTGTGTGTGTGTGTGGTAAATCTACATGGTAAGGCTTACATCTTGGTTCTAGTAACGAAGTCGGTTTCATTCATGCTTGCTCAGGCTGGTCTACGTGACAGCGGTGTCGTGTCTGATCCTATCACCGGTGACCGACGCGATATCTAGAACTAGCCCTAACACCAACCCCGTACCCCACAGCCTTAGCCTTTGTCCCACGAGAGAGTGCAGCGTACGACCCGTGGAAGCAAAGCTTTTCTCTCGTTTTTGACTGAAAACGCAAAGTCGGCTGCCGCTGCTCACACAAGAACGATCAACACGCAACACAGAAAGCTTTGAGAAGACAACCGTGACACTCCTGTCACGTAGACAAGCCGGAGCAAGCGTGAATGCTAGTGTGTAGCTAGGCCCGACTTTGTTACTAGAACCTACATCTTTTCTACAGCGCGACTCTCGTACCGCTGTCTGAAAACCACGAAAACGGTCTAGTCAATGAATCAAATATACAAACCAATTCGTATTTTCATGGTTTCATTGTTGGACGGGTTCTTCAGGTTTTTCATGGAGGATCGCATGTCTAGCGCCATGTCACACATGTGAAGGGCGTGGTATTTTGTAACCACAGGGGCGCCAGACACAGCCATGTACGCATCACCGATTGTCTCCACCTGAAAACAATATAGGGTATTCAGCAAGAGTGTTACATCATTGATTAATAACATGAGAGGTTAGTTAGTAAGTTAGCTATCAAGTTAGTTAGTTAGTCAGTCAGCTAGTTAGCTAGATTGTTACATAGTTAGTTAGTTAGTCAGTCAGTCAGTAAGTCAGTCCGTTAGTCTGTTTGTTAGTTACTTACTTGCTTACTTACTTGCTTACTGACTTACTTAGTTAATCAAGCAGCTGGTTAGTTAGTTCGGTTAGCTAGTTAGTTAATTAGTTATTCAGCTAGTTAGTTAGTTTTTAAGTGAGTTAGTTAGTCAGCTAGTAGTTAGTTAGCTAGTTAACTAGCTAGTTAGCTAGATAGCTAGTTAGTTAGTCAGCCGATTACCCACACAGGTAGCTTGTTTATATGTGTAATATGTGAAAAATAGCGCTCATTTTCTTTAGATTTGTTACAACTAATACGTTTTACTGTAGTTAGAAATGTGCACATTCCAGTGCTTGTATTGATTATGTTGATGCTATTGCTAACTTTTAATATTACTTGATGTGTGAATGAAATTATGTAAGAATGGAGGGAGACCTCGAAGGGCAGAATGTTAGATGGGCCTGCGTGCCCAATTCTTAACCCTTTAAAAATAAAGTTTGTTCGTTCGTTTCTTCGTGTAATAATATTTATATATATATATATATATATATATATATATATATATATATATATATATATATATATATATATATATATATATATATATATATATATATATGGATGTTCGTGTGTGTGTTTACACTATACCTGTCAAAGTATAATACTAAAATTATGTAACTTAAAATAATAAATAGTAAAGAAATAATTTATTATTTTAATGGGGATAATAAACATTACTGTTTAAGCTGTTCAGTGTGCTTGTTGTCTACAATGATTTCTGACATCTCCTAATGAAACAGGAACAATAACTGCATGTTAATAATTTTGATAGCCTTAACGCCTCCATCAATTTGTCATTTCTTTGTGCTCGACTTATTACATTGTTACTGACGGATCTTCATCTTTGCAGAACGTCGCTCCCATAATGATCTATCAAACTGAAGAGACTCCGGCGTCTCATGCTCTCCGGCATCGTGCACTTTCGTATTTAAGAAGTCACTTACATATTTTGCCCACCTTTGTGTTGGTCGTCCCTTGCTCTTTTTCCCTTGTAAATTGCCTTCTTTTTTTTTTTTAACCAGTCCACCATTGCGCCTAATTTGACCAACATGCAAGTGGAAAATCATGTATGTCCCCCATCTCTTGTGCTTTCAATTAAAGGAATCATTTATATTATGTGCATATCCCTGTGTATTATATCGCCATCTCTGGTAGGGCGTTATGAACACGATTCATAATTCCTAGGTAATAGGTCTGAAAGGACATTATCTCTCCTTAGTCTCGAAAAGGGTTTGAAACTAAAAATAATTTTTTTTTAAATATTGTAACACATTATAAACCACAGTAACAAAATATAAAAATGCATTACCTTGTATACACTATGTCTTTCGCTAAGCTGATCAAACTGAGTGTACATAGCGTTCAGCATAGACACGACCTCCATGGGTGTGATCTGGCTGCAGATGGTCGTGAATCCAACGACGTCGCTGAAGAGTATGGTAACATTGTCGAACACCTGAAAAAAAAAAATATCATAAGAGATATACTGAAGACAGAAATTTGATTGTATGACCGTACCTAGGCTCCCAACGAAACCATAGGATATTAGCACAGTAACTTCCGAAGCGACTCCAAAACGGAAAAGGAATTTTCGGGTGTGGCTATCTCAACAGATTTAAAAAAAAAAATTATGAAACATAATGACATGATAAAATCTCCATAAATAAACACCAAGCCATGTATTCCACATGCCCTTTAATGTGTAGAAAAGAGTTGCAAGTTTCTCTCTATAGTCGTATTCTGACTATAAGCTTAATACAGACTCGACACCTCAAAGTCAGTACAGTATGCAACTAGTCAAAGACGCCATGTGAAACAAAATACTGTAAAAGATTTAAACTGAAAACTTAAGTCTCAAGCCCTTTTTATAATACTGTAGACTATCTCATTCGTTAAAACATAATACTAATAACAATAATAATAATAATAATAATAATAAAAACAGTAATACATCTTTTTAACGTCACACTCTAGTTTCCTTCTTTGTGTGTTCTTTGGTATGCCTTTGATTCTATGCCCCAATGTGTTCCTGTAAACAGACATTCTATATATATACTATTTTCATATTTTCTCAACCTGTGTCCTATCCAAAGTCAGCGTCTTCTCTAACCCTCTTCAGTCACTCGAATTTGTTTAATTCTCTCACAAAGTTACTTCTTAGCGATTCTATCATACCATTATATTCTAGATTTGCTTATTTATACTTATTGTATTCTGTTTTCACAATGTCTTCATAATTCAAACTTGTGTAGCAAACAGAAGAGTAATTAAGATATCTTGAAAGAAACGACTCACGAAGAGAACTGATTGCCCACATCAGAAAGAGACAATCTACATTATTTGGGGAGAGAAAACAGTAGACGGCATGGACTTTAGGAAGAAAAAGCAGAAGAAGAAGAAGAAGAAGAAGAAGAAGAAGAAGAAGAAGAAGAAGAAGAAGAAGAAGAAGAAGAAGAAGAAGAAGAAGAAGAAAAAGAACAAGAAAAAGAAGAAGAAGTAAAATGTCCGGTTTCCTCGTCTAGAATCTAACTGCAATGAGGTGCTAGCCCCATAGGTATATAAATATAAATAAATCAGTGGTCAATATCGGATATTACTTCTATTTAAACACCTATTTAAACCCACACACGTGAGATCTATATCGATCACAATCGCTTCCCAAGACTGCTCAAACACCAGTAATCACTGTTAAAGGACGTTTAATGACTATTTAATGAGCGCAATATTTGAATAAATACTCCCTAGAATGCAGTTTTGAGATATTCAGACATGAGCTATGCTGACTGAAAACTAACAAGTAAATTATGAAATTACAAACGCAGGTTATGTTTTTAGTTCATGTGTTGTTATTTAAGGTTAGCGAGTACGAACCAGAACGCAGTTCGTGGGCAAAGAACGCCAATAAGACACTGGGCTGGTGGCCAGGTGGCTGGAAAGTTAGCAAAGGATCACCATGTGGTTTCAGGGCATTAGGGTAGGGGGGGAGGAAAGGGAGGAATAGACATACTGGCTCCCTAACAAGCATGTCGTAAAAAAACGAATAATTAGGAGTGTTTCCTTTCAGGAGCGCGTCAGCTTGGGAGGCAACGAACCAACACTCTGCATGAAAACAATCAAGATATGAAAAAAGAATCTTATTGTACTGGTTCTTCTCTTCCTTGTCGTTCCTGTTCTT
>CAJHNH020004248.1:32500-43784 GCA_905116865.2 Candidula unifasciata | reverse complement strand
GACATTAGTTTTAACGATTCTGTTGTCCAGAGAACACCACAAAACAGACGCCTTTTCCGGGTGGACGACAGCCTTCATTTCTGTACACCACTCAGTCACTTTGTCTACTGTCGCTTGTAGCTCCCGGGCTGTTTGTTCCCTATCTTTCCCCTGCCTATATGCAAGTTTATCATCCGCAAAAGTCAGTATCCTTCCAACTCCTGGTGCTTCTAGGCTTGCAATCTTGCTTGTATACACGTTGAAGATCAAAGGCGATATGGCGGATCCCTGTGGCAGTCCTGTGGCCAAAGTGCATGGTTCAGAGGTCCATGAACCCAGTTTGTTTGATATCTTCCACTTGTATCATGTCTTCATAATGCATATTCTTCAAGGTGCCAGCTAACTCCTTTCTAACTGCATCCCTGATGTCTACATCATTATGATCTGTCTGAGCTATAAACCTATGGAGAAAAGCCTCCCCTTTCCCCTTGTCTGTTGTCACACGCACACCATTGTCTCTACAAATTGTTCCGACTCTCATAGGTCGATCTTTTCTTTGCATCTGCCTTTGCAGTTTCCAAAATTTCCCCAATGTTTTATCGCCTCCCATGTCATTCACAAAAGTTTCCCACTTTGCTCTTTTGGCCTCTGCAGCACAGAGCTTGAAAACCTCCACCTTATCTTTTTTCACATTCTCCGCCATCTCCACTTCCTCTCGTGAGCTTGAGGGTGTCTGTCGTACTTTCTTTAGCTGCTTTACTGCGGCTCTCTTTGCCTTCCATGCCTGTTCTACTTCTGGAGTCCACCATGGGGGCTGTAGAAAATTAGTTCTGGCAGTTCTTTTGCATGCTCCCCGTCTGAGGCGTCCAAGTAGGTTGTTGCTCCACTTATACTGGAAGGTCTTGCGTGCTCTCCCAACCTTAACCTTACTGTGTTTAGAAATCAAGACTGAACATGGTAGGTGATCGCTCCCATGGTCATTCAGGACAGTCCATTTAACATCTAAAACCGACGACTGAGAGACAAATGTCAAGTCAATGGCTGTGTCTGCATCTCTAGACCTCATTGCCATTTTAGTCGGCCTCCCATCATTGATGCAGACCATATCGGAGTCAACCATGGCCTCTGCAAGAGCTATTCCCTGTCGGTTTTCTCCACTGCTGTCCCATTCTCTGTTCCTCGCGTTGAAATCCCCACATATGAGTAAACCATCACCTGGTAACTCCTCCAATTCCTTGAGCCAGCGCCATTGTTCACTTCTGACAAAACAGTCTACCGTGGCATATATATTTATGAGGTTCCAACTTAAGCCACCAATTTCCACCTGTATCCCTTGAACCTCTCGTCCACTGTGGTTCCACTGGCTCAAGTCAAGCACCACATGCTTCACTCCCTCCTTCACCACCAGACCTTGTCCATGTCTCCCCTGTCCGACAGGGTTTATATAACTGACGTACCCCGGGCAATGATTTCAAGCAAAAACGTACTGTCGAAGAACTGGGTTCTCCCTTTTTGGATGATCTTGAAACAGGCAGGATCCCACTCAGTTGTACAGTCATTAAGAGATATGTTCTCCCACTGTTTTCAAACTGTCCGTTCGACCGATGTAAGTCAACTGTCACTTACGTATAAATTGATAAATGCACATAGATTTAGTGTACACAGAAACTAGTTGTTTAATGCGTGGAGTGTGGTCGTGTATCAAACACCTGTGCAGCCGAGAAAAACGTTGGACAAACAGCTATTTAAGTCAGTCCTGCAGACGCAGTATGACATCGACCCCCTCGAAATGTTAACTGTCGGAAATGTACTTTCCTTATGCGTTAAATAAGGTGGGATACTGTGACGTTTGATGAAACCTGTGCGGTATCCATTTAGATTTAAATATGTCTTAATAATTTCGATTTCTGCTGCCAGTATATTTTCAGTACAAATCTTTTTGGCACTATTAAAGAAGCTTCTTACTTTCTATGATAGTTTGAGCATTGACCAGTCCATGCATCTTTCCAGTACACAGATCTTTACACATGTCCATCCTCTCTACGTTTAATAAGAACATCTAGGAATGGTAGGGTATTTTTATGTTCATGATGCAATGACAAGGATATGTTATTGTGTGTCTCGTTCACGATGGCATGAAACGCACTTGGTTGATGTATGTTAGACGCTTTTTTTTAGGTCAATATATTGCAAGGAACAGTCATAATTATTCGGCCATATTATGAGAAGAGGGGAAATGGAACATGTTGTGACCACTGGAAAGGAGGGACAGCAGAAGACAACGAGAGAAGATTCTTGACAGTCTTGTTGCATGGCATGGAGGTGTGTCAGCACACGAACTAATACATGCTGCAGGAGATTGCAGATTGTGGAGAGGCATGATCGTCTACGCCAGTCGGCAATGCAACCGATGAATGAATGAATTGTTTGTGTTAATATTATTTAAATTATTATTTTCAAATTCACCAGAAAGAGACAATATCATTGCCGGCAGCATTATGAGACAACAGAAAACGGTGTCACTGAAGTACTAGAAGGAAAGCTGAAGATGCCAGTTATGGCCTACCTGGCCTCCTTGCTGCTTGATTTGATCGATACAGTGCATCGCCATCATATGGTTAAGGCCCGGATCTAGTCCTGCTTCACTCAGTACTGTGATGCCCGCATCAGTAGCTCTGTGCACAGATGTTTTGTTAACTATAGTAGTCTGGTTAATGTTATTACATGACGAAATACATACTGTATAATAGTTGTGATTTATAACAAGCAGACACATTATGACTGTTAATGTTTTTGTCTTTTTTAATCCTCAGGAGGAGAATACTAGCATCTCTTACTCGCCTAGGACAGCAAGGTACATAGGGCAGTGCTTGATATGACTGTCTCAGGTGTCCTAATTACAGCTTCTTAGGATTTACAATGGGGAATTTTGGATTTGTTCTGCACAGACAGACATCCGAGACTTGTCCAACTTGTCGCTGGTGTGCCCGACCTTCAGACAGCATCCAGAGAACCTTAAAATGGGGGGCGGAGATGGAGGGGGATGGAGGGTGTCAGTCGGTCGGTTAGGCCCTATGAGATGTCATTTAACAGTTAAATATAATCATTTGGCATAAATATCATCTGAGCTATGAAAACGGCTTGTATCAGTTGCGTTGGTGTTAACCTGCAGATTTCCCGCAGTCTCTACCAAAGTATCTCCCCGCCAAACTCGAAATCCTCATTCATGTCAGGACTTTAGGTTACTTCGAACCGTCGGGAGTGGGGGGAGTCTAAACTTACATGTCGAGCTCGAATTCCCCTCTCAAAACACAGAAGGCGATGGCTTGTGCAAGACCAGTACTATAATTTTATAACTGTGCACAAGATTGTTGGGGTGCATCCATTTCATTACTCTGAATATAGCATACACATACCGGCTAATATTATATGTGGGGAGATAACATGCTCCCATCGTTTATGAATATTTCATTGTTAACAGACTCCAGCCCAAGCCAATGCCCAAATAGGACTTTTTAGACAGAACTTTTAAAACTTTTCCAGTTAGAGGCACAGTTTTATGAAACAAAAATATATTCACAACACAATAATTCAGTCTACTAGCAAACCAGAGGTTAAAATAATCTCTTATAAGATAAACGGACACATAAATAAATTGTTTAACACTTTATGTTGGTGCGACAACTTCACACTGCAACTAGCATACTAATGTGTCAAATATCCGTTTTGAAATCTCTGCTCATATAGTTTGATTTGATTGGCACTTTTCCGTCTTTCCAGACGATAGTGTTGTATTGCGCTATGAGGAGGCATGAGACTCACAGCCCATGGCGATGGCGAGTGTGACTAGCAAGACCCGCCCAAGTGTCAAGAAAAGTCTTCCACAATGATAGCATGGAATTTCAGGACCATTGTTGTCAACATTTGTGTTTAATCCGTTTCTTTCCAGACGCTCAGCTCTCATTCTTGCATTTCCTCTTCCTAGGATAAGGCTAGTATCCTCCCTCAATGTGCTCCTCCGCCCGAAGCCGTTGACACAATATGGGATGTTGGGTTAGTATACGCCGCCCAACATTCGGCGTAACCGAAGACAGGTGGTACCTGCTACTGTTATATAGTTTATTGGTGTTCAAAATACCCACATACAATTAACGTTACATTCCGGGCAAATCAGTCATCAAGATTTTACACTTTGTAAATCCCACATCGTGCCAACGACTTCGAGTGGAGGACTGAACTAGGGAGGTTACTAGCCTCCTCCTCAGAAAACGAAATTCAACAGAAAACGTCACGTTATGGCGGGTCCTACCAGACCCTTAACCTTGGCTGGCAGCTGGTCTAGGATGAAGCTCTGACATTTGAAAAGTCATAGCACTGCTCTTCTTCTTCTTCTTCTTCTTCTTCTTCTTCGTTCACCGGCTGTGAATTCCGGCGGAAGGTCCCGGTTTATTGTCCGCTTGGACTTTTGGCTTTTACCTGGACCTGAGTTTTGCGTGTACAACCGTTTTACTGATCTTTGCCGCTCCCTGCCTCAGGGACAGATGTACTCCAACTTCGAGGGAAGACGTCAGGCCTATTTCTAGGATGACTGTGGCCATTTTTTTTGTGTGGGTCAAGATGTAACCTTATTTGTGTGGTGTCCTCTTTGTCCCTTTCTCCATAGGTGTTGCCCCCGAAGTATTCCCTTTGGGGCAGCCCTGTGTGGATCATGAGCATTCCCCGCCACCCAATGAGGCTTCCATAAATGCAGAGCCGGTACATAACGCTCTGGTTCTGGGCTCACCCAAGGAATCGTCACGTCCTGCACATAACTGCTTAACCTCACAACCGTATTAGGCTTCCCGCTCGACACGGGCTGCGCCCTCCGGAGACCAGCAGGGAGCAGCCCGTGGGTTCCGGACTTTTGTGACCACACGAATAAGTAAAATCTTTTGCGTCGTACTATTATCATCTTTAGCGTGCTGTTAGCACGACAGAATGGAGAATGTGTCAGGCATGTCTTTATCTGTTTGGTCCCAACACTCGAGCGAGTGGGGATGCCCTCAGGATGTGGACTTTTGGTCTTTTCCCAGTCAATATGATTTATGATGGTCGAATTTTGAGCTTGCACGTGTGCATTAGGATCTATTTTTGTCAGACATTTGGGCTTAACCAGCCGATGGATGGTTGCTGTCTTGGTGTACCTGAGCGCGATGGCGACGACACTGAGGGTTGACAGAGGATGTACACGGGTAGTATCTAGCTGCGAGACGCCAGCCACAGGAGATGTTACTCGTCTGTGCTGCGGGTAAATCTCAAGGTCAAGGGTTGAGTCTCATCAACACAATGTTCTCTTCACCCCACACACTTTTAACCGAATGTTGTCATTTTAGTTGTATGTTTGGCAAGCACTTTACTCATGTTCCTAATAAGTTTTGATTAGCTTTTCACCCATGCGTTTGGGGGGGGGGGGGCGGGCTGATAAGAGCCACAAGGACACTATACATCTGGGGATGCCAACTCCGAGTTCCCCTGACAGCTCTGTTAATGCTCATTTGAGACATTATTCGTGGCGCACGTCGAGGACGTGCTGCAGGAGTCTTGCGTGAGGTTCCGTAAAACCAGAAATGTGCAGGACTGGCTCCCGAAATACGTACGGAGTAACTCTTTATACACATCAGGTTGGACTTAACTTTACCTCACGCCTGTGACAGAAATCACCGCGCCACACTGCTCTTCTAATTCGGCAGCTTCTGCTGTGTACTTCGCTCCAAACATATTGGTGTTACCTTTCCCTTGGAGAAAACAAGGCAGGCCAAGTGATGTGACATGATACTCGAGCAACACATTGTCTCTACAAGTACAATACTGCTCAGGCTTTATGTTATCTCAGAGGAGGAGCTTCATCTGTTGAATAAATTGGTTTCTGAAATAAATCAAGAGCACTCGCCGTGGACGGGGACTTCCATGCCTCCCTACAGTACACTATAACAATGTTGTCTGAAAAGACGGGAAGGGCTGCGACGACGAATGTCAAGTTACATAAAGCAGTGATATAGAAACATGTTACGAGGTTTGATTTATCTAATTATATTACGAGATTCTATAAAAGACAAATACATTATATATATATATATATATATATATATATATATATATATATATATATATATATATATATATATATATATATATATATGGTGTGTGTGTGTGTGTGTGTGTGCGTGCGCGCGCGCACTACAAATAAAATCACCTTTGATTTAATCCTCTGATGTCTTCGTCCTCAAACATTGCGTGAAGGAAATTCTTCTTACACTCTATGCAACATGTAGTCACTAAATAATGAAGGTGGCCTGGAAGTAAGCTGAAAAAGTCCTTATACATAGGTGTCATTAACAAAGACATCATAATAATAATCATAATAATAACAAGACAATATTAACAACTGAAGAGCCGCTGGCAAAACGGTTTAGAACGCTCGGCTCTCACGCGAGAGACCCAGGTTCAAATACTAGGTAAGGTTGTAGATTTTTGTTTCTTCATAGGATAAAAATACAATCCTAACCTGCATAGTCCATGGCGTCAGCACTAGCTATGCTGCCTCAAATCGGTGCTCTTTCAGCTTGTTCACCTTATCTCGTCGGCTGCGAGATTTAGTAGGGAATTCCCTGGAAGGTCCGATAGTTTGTGGGAGGGGAAATGGGGGAGAGGGGAGGGGGCAGGGGTGTGGGAGTTTAAGGTTTTAGTCGGTGTTAGTCAGTGTCAATTTAACAGCAACCCTACGACACTAAAACTGCTATGTTATGGACGTATCATGGATTGGTTGTTATTAGTGTGTTTATCGTTTATTGCGTCATCAATTTTAGTGTGTGTTACTGTAGTTCGGTGGTCGCCATCACTGCGCCCTGTTTGCAAGTGGTGGTCTTCTTACTTTGTGACTTCGCCTTCGCAGTCAGTTCTCTTATCTGTCAACATTCCTGCTTCTAACTCTAACCCTGACCCTAATCGACGAGTATGTATGCAATACATGGAGACTTTGGCCTCTTTTCATGGCCCTCCACTGTCGACACCCAAATATGGCCCTTTTCAATGCCAGTCCCAAAATATCCCTAATTCGCACCGCACTGCCTAACCTCTGCCCAAGAGAAACACCAGTTCAAGTCGCTAAGTGAATTACAGAAATGCAGCGAAGTTCATACTGGAGACAACGTTGCAGAAATAGAGAATTAATTTCGGGTGAACGAAAGAAGGGGAAGAAGAGGACATTACCCTAATTCTCCCCCCCCCCTCCCACCCTTTTTCTATTATAGAACCTCCTGGAGAACTACACAGGAATTACCTTCCAAATCTTGCAGCCGACAAGAAGGGATGAAAACGCTGAAAAGTACCCTTAAATCCTCCAGCTCACAGCAAAAATGGTTAATAGAGGCAGTAATGGCAGCAATAGTTACACTAAATCCGGCACAGGTCATGCATGCGTTGTTGGTAATGAGAGAGCTGATAGACTGGCAGGTACTGTATTAACTGAAGATGGCCGGCCCATGGATCACGCAGACATTGTTTTTGCCCTTAGAGAGATAGGACGCCCTGCGGATTTTGGAAGCAACGTGTCCACATCACTTCTAAGAATACGTGAATTGGGAGTAAAGATCGGCACAGCCAAGCATGAGAAGCACACTGGACGCACACGAAGTCTTTTTAACCAACATAGGACTGGTACTATCAACCGCACGACGCTGATGAATATGTTTAGAGGGGAATTTGAGCACCTATGGATGTGTCCAGAGTGCTGTGAAGATAATCTAACTCATAACTCACACCATGATATGCAGAATATGATATATCCCAGCACTGATGTACCCGTCTATGTAAAGGTTCTAAAGGACTTCAAGGACTTTTTTAAAGTCACTGTTGTATATGATGCTAGACGCAAATTTTTACAGACCAATCGACACTCGTGCAGTAAGCTGGCCAATATCAGGCGGGCGTCTTTACTTCCCAGAACATTTCCTAGTATCTAGTGTAGTGTTGGTCAACCTGTCATCCCAGGTTTATTATACACATCCGTCTAGGTGCAGATTTGAAATTGGAGACATATAATTTACCTAATGACCACATCCTGTTTAGTAGCTATATAACACACACATTGTTTACCTTATGACCACATCATGTTTAGCACCAAATCACACATATAATTTACCTTATGACCACATCATGTTTAGCAACAATATCACACATATAATTTACCTTATGACCACGTCATATTTGGCAACGATATCACACATATAATTTACCTTATGACCACATCATGTTTAGCACCTATAAAATGCAGTACTTTACCTAATGACCACATCATATTTAGCAGCTATATCACACATATAATTTACCTAAAGATCACATCATATTTAGCAGCTATATCACACATATAATTTACCAAATGATCACATCATATTTAGCAGCTATATTACACACATAATTTACCTAATGATCACATCATGTTTAGCAACTAGATCACGCAGTTTGTTTGCCTCAAGTGAGATATCCAAAAGCACCCCACCAACAGACGGAAAGCGGTCCTTTGTACGCTTGATATCTTCTGGCACCGATGACACTAAAATATGTTTACAAAAATTATTCTCATGGTGAAAGAACAATGAATATAGTTTTATTGCTGCAATAATCAGTTGTAGTATTTACTGCCTATTAAAGCATAGTTATAATTAACATCAAAAGCGTTCATTTTAGACCTGCTCGTGCTACACCGCTCGTAACTTCGTGCGTTGAACACGATCATCTCATAGTAACAAGATAAGTACTGACTAATGATTAAAACTGAGGAGGAAAACAGAATGTGCATCACTGGCAAATGTTATCAAAGTAAGACGATGGAGATGGCTTGGACATGTTTGCAGAATGCCTTGTGACATTCTGGCAAACAGCTCTTCGGTGGACAGCAGATGGGAAAAGGAGACGTGGACGACCTAAGGAAACCTGGAGAAGGACAATGGAACGGGAAATGAAGGAATGTCAACTGACAGGGGATACTGTGAGTAGAAAAGCAGCAGACCGCCAGCAAAGGAGATAAATTGTGAATGCCTTATATGTCAACAGCCACATGAAGAGGATAAAGATATATAATCTAATGACTGAAATAGCGAGTGCTTGTCGCCCCATGGTTCATAGGTTTTGTTTCTGACCGTTGAAAAAATAGTCAGGTTGATCCAAAATCCACCCAAAGAAGCTCACAGAGCAAGATTCAGTTTCTTTCATTTAAAAGATATATACCAGTGGACACTAATCGAAGAATGCATGCAGCTAACGGTAATAAAAGTGTGCTGAAGACAGCAGTGACAGATTGGGAACGAATGTTTCGAAAGAGACTTGAATCCATGACAGATCTTCCGAGTCAAGCGCATCAGGAAGCAGAAAGCATTAGGAAAAAAGCATCGCCAAAATTGAAGCAGCAATACAGGTGAACCATTGTCGAAGTATTTGGTCGCTAGCGAAAGAACTCGATGTGTCAATGGAGACAAGTTTTAAATGGTGTTCGTTAGAAACTGCAATATCGAAAAGTGTGTTCACAGTGGGCAGCACGGATGTTGATCGACGACCAGAAGAAGGAATGCATGGGATGGTGTTTAAACTAACTGCTGCTTTACAGAGCAAGGGTGAATAAATTTCACTTCCATATATTGGCAGGCAATTGCTAACAGTTAATCATGTCCTTTGTGGGATGCAATTTTTCGTTATTTTGAAGCCCCACCCTGGCTCTGCCGCAATTTAGCCAGGCCATAAATATGCTCTAATGGCTGAACGCGGTTTCCGGAACCTCTCCACGGTGATCCTCATCCACATGGTAGCACATTGTGTCTATCAGGTGTTTATCGCTTGTGTGATGTCCTAGTGGGGTAAAATGTACTACTGTATTGGCAGGCAATGAATCATGATGCACCAGTTTGAGCTGAGCAGCAAAAGAGAGCATGCAATAGATCCACACAAAAAAATTAAGCTACAGATTTCCGCTAGTAAGATAATGCTGAATGCAATTATTTTTTTTTAACCACAAAAGGGCTATTGTTGGCATACCTTAAAGATCCTGACTTTATGTAACCCGTTGTCAACATAAGCTCTACGCACTACTTGGAAATACTACACAAGCTGCATAAAGCCATCAAAAATAAACGTCCTGTCATGCTTTCTCGCTGTTTGACTTATTTGCACGATAATGCTCCCATGCACGTTGCAAAATTGTGCAGGAAGCGTTAATATTAAAAAATGTCTATTTCCTGTTTTGGAAACATTTTGATTTTCATTCGTTCCGATCTTTTAAAAAAGTCCTCAAGGGGAAACGATTGCTACAGATGCACACATAATGAACGCGGTAAAAACTCGGCTCAGTGAGAAACCATTCTACGCCTACCTAAGCAATGGGATGCCTGCCTTAATGCCTACGGCGATTTTTTTTCAGACCAACTATGGCGCATAATTCATTCAAAATGAATACTTTGTGTGATTCTGCCCCACCTGTTGCTGATTCGTGCTTTTGTAATAAAGCAATTGGAACAGGCTTCAAATAAACCCTCCTTATACATAATATAAAGTGTAAAAATAAAGTGGTACACTCTGACAAGTTTTATAAATTCAGTCAATACATTCTGTGAAATAATACGTCAGTGGCCACTACAAGAGTATTTAACTGAAAAGAGAGTTTTTACAAAAGGTAACTTAAGACTTCCTTAAGAATGTGTTTCCAAACACCCTTGTGTAAAAGATACTATATGCTCATGCGATATCTGCCAGTGACATATGGAACTGGGTTGTCAAATTTCTTTCCATTAAGGGTTAGATGCATATCCTGTGTGGGAGGTTGCAATCCATCTCCAGTATTTGTTGGCTGTTCGTGATTTTTATCCAACAATTTTTCGTTCAATTACTTCTTGAACGGTTCAACGTTCATGGCGTTGTCAAAATCGACAGCCTGTAGTTGAATCGAAATAGGTATATGGGAATAATGAAATTTCCCAGAAAATCCACACCATATTCTAAAGATGGTCTGTTATCAATTTTAGGAGCGTGAGTACTTTTAGTGGGTAAGCATTACTGGGGACAAAACCTATCCCGCTTTTGCTGAAGTTTAAACCCGGACCATTGTTTCGGAGCGGTAATGATGTAGCGGCTAGATACTCGCCTGCGAACCCGAAAGCTTTGGGTTCAAATCTAAACGGAAAGTCGTGGGAAGTAAAGGCTACCGGTGTGATGTTGACCACATAGCCCATCCAGCACCAATTGCTCTATAAAATATAGGTTTTGCACTATATGCCCCCTC
>CAJHNH020004248.1:0-30000 GCA_905116865.2 Candidula unifasciata | reverse complement strand
TAAAGAAAATAATGTTAATCAGTAACCGCTCGGTTTAAAATGTTGAAATTTTGCATGCAACCTTTAATAATCAAAATTCTTCCGGTCAAAATGGACGTTAGGCAGCGGCACTGTTCGAAACAAAGGCAAATTTTTTGCTTCTGCCGGACCGTGGCCGATGCATTTTTTTTCCATTTGTAGGCTGGATATAGTTTCGTCGCCCAGCTTCTGAGTTGAATGCATGGCGTGACCCTAGGAGCTGCGGATTGCATTTGGAATGTTTTTTTTTCGACTGTGAACAACGTGTTGGTGTGAATTGTAGATTCAGAAAATGGCGCGATGCCTGTCATGCAGTGTTGTGGTGCCCGTATGTGATTAAAATTGATCGCGTGGGCAACTGCTGATCTGTTGGCGACTTCTGCTACCATCAATGATGAACTGCAATTCTTATACTGTGATAAACATTCTGTGTGTTTTTCTTTGGCACAGGAGCGGAGAAAAGATGGGGTGACCCGTTTTCTATGAAGCTGAAACTAAGACTACCAAACTACCAGACTACCAGACCAGACTAATAATCATGACCTTATGAGAATATTTTTTTTAATGTAAACAAAAAACACCAAGCTTCATTTTGCCTTATTTGCAGTATATGGGGGAAAAAGGGGGGGGGAGAGACACCGATTTAAAGCAGTTAGCGTGCTTACAGTAACTTGAGTAAAGTGAGTGAAGGGAACTGTTCAAAACATCAAATTGCACGCGTGTCATATGCGTTTTACTCTTAGGTGGTCATCTCCAGCAGAAGTCTCCCGTGAATTGTGGATTTTCCATTGAGTGGGGACTAAGCTATCAAAATAATCACCACGCATGGCTGCACATGTGAACAGATTTCTAACAATCTTCACGCGTGTCAATTACTGTATATTCTATTTTTCAGGCCTACATAAATTATTAAAGTAAAGGTCCCTTTTCTACGCCTTTAGGCGTATTGGGAATTTTTTTTTATAGACCAATCGGCACTCAGTGGGTGATGTGGCCAGCATCACACTAGCCGCCTTTCCTTCTCATGACTGCTCCTGATACCCACTCACGGCTGGGTCGACTTGGGAGTCAAGGTCATTACTGAAAAAAGTCTGGCTCCGTCAGAACGCGAACCCAGAACCTTCCGATCTGCAGGCTGTACAAATGCCAACCGCTGTCTAGCGCCGTCTAGCCGCCAACGCCTCGGCGACTCCTACAGAAATTATTAGTCAAACAAATATCAAAGAAATTGACCGCTTTAAGAAAACGGTAGCATCTGCGCAATTGTAAATTATAGAATCGTAAGCACATGAGAAATCTAAGGCCACCGGACATTTCGAGATATTTGTTAAAGTGTGACCGCGTGAGTTTTCAAATGCAATACAATAATAAGTCACAAATTAATAGTGACAAAGGATAACAGGATTGCTGACATGTTTAGAGCTGCAGGCTTCTCACAAGAAACATCAATTTAGTTAGTTGGGTTATCATCATTGCACTCCGGACATGTCCATAGGTGCTCAGATCCTCCACTCTGTAAGGAAACATCAAATAAATGTGATGGCAACAATGGTCCTGAATCTTATGCACTTATTGTAGAAGATTATTCTTAATGCGAGCAGGTCTTGTTAATCACACTCGCCATCGCCATGGGCTATGATCTCCATGCCTCCCTTCAGCACCTCCCTCCCTTGGTTACGAAAATAAAAACAAACATAATTATTTGCAGAAAAATTCAATGCACATTATATATTCCAATTATAAGAAAGAAAACACTTATCTATTACCTAAAATGACAATGCGCGTAATATTTACCTGTTAAACTCAGAATAGTTGGCCAGGATGTTATATTTATTCATAACGAATCTACACTGCGTGAACTGTTAGCCTGAGTTTAAGGACAACACGCAGTCCTATCTTGGATGCATAGTTAAAACAAAAGCGGTCCTGCTACTAAAATCTAGGAAAAAAAAATAGAATGCAAAATTCTTCACTTGACTTCAAGGACAAAATAGCGATTTTAAACACACTTACACAATCACACGCACGCGAAGGGCCCAAAAAAAAACAAACGCGTTTCTTATCTTGGCTGCATAATAGCGACAAGGGTAATTATGACACCAAAGTCCAGAATAACAAATTGAATGGCAAAAATCTGCATTTATCATTGTAAGGATTATGCTGTTAGCTGCAACGACAGCAACGAAACAAATGAAGCAAGTCCACGCAAGTTTTCTCCTCTCACTTCCATTTGCACGTGAGCATCAAACAAAATCATATCAGACAAAAGCATGAAGTAATAGTTACTACGTGGGGACAGATTAGACACTCTTTAAAACGTTGCTACATTTACTTATACATCTGTGACCTATACATTTTGACCGTGGATAATGGAATATATATATGGTGCGTTTGTAAACAGTTACACATAAGGTAACCATTGCTACGTACGCCACATCTTCTTCTTCTTATTCAGCATTCCGAGCTCTTGAGGTTCATTGCTGCAGATTTTACCCGCCTCCATTCATCTCTCTGGTTGGCCCTCTCTTTCCAGTTGGTGATGCCAAGTGTTTGCAGGTTTGTCTGGACATTATCACTCCATCGTCTTCTTGGTCTCCTTCGTGGTCTACGACCATTCATCTCCCTTGGTGTATACAGTTTTTTACTTCTCTGTCATATCACATTCTTTCAATATGCCCCAACCATTTCATTCTATTAGCTGTCATGATGCCAGTGATCAGTGGTGATTTAAACAGATTATGAATTGTTGCTTCTCACTCTCCATTCACCGCTGCTTTGAATCTTTGATGGGTCCAAAGATTCATCGTAAGACTCTATTTTCAAAAACCTGTAATAATGCTTCATCTCTTTTAGTTGTGCTCCAAGTTTCAGAGCCATATAACACTACTGGTCTTATCAACGTTTTATAAATTTTGACTTTGGGGTTGCGAGACAGACACTTTGACTTTAGCAGATGTTACGTACGCCACATATGGTTAAATAATGCAGTCACGAGTTCCAACATTTGTTAATGCTCTCTCTCTCTCTCTCTCTCTCTCTCTCTCTCTCTCTCTCTCACTCTCTCTCTCTCTCTCTCTCTCTCTCTCTCTTTCTTTCTCTCTATCGTTGTGTTTTTTCATTCAGAGCTTCTTATCTGCACCTGAGGTTACTACTCAGGAGCATCCCATAAAGTAACCCCCCCCCCCCCCCTCCCCCCCATTTGATCGAGGCTGCCATCGCACTGCTGAAACATCCAGCACCACCCCGGAGGCGGTAGCGCACACTTTGGGGAAACACTAAGCTAGACGACCACTTGCCAGTCCGAAGGTCTAAAGTTCAAATCTGCATGGTGGTGGAATTATTTCAAAATTATCTTGGAACTCAGGTCGACCCAGTGTAAAATGAGTATCAGGTAATGTCCTGGGAAGCAAATAAGGTCGACTGCATCACCTATTTAGTAACAAATATAAGTCTAGTACTATATGCCTGATGAGCCAAAGGTGGTAAAAGGGTCATTTATAATACGAGATGGCTTCAAATGAAAACCTTAACAGTAGCAATAACAAAAACCATTCCATTGTCTTGTAACCTGTCGGTATTCTTGTTAAGGATATCAAGAGTGTTAAGCATGTGAAATCATAGTGTAGACGAATATAGTGACGTCATAATGATAGTTAAAAGATGGACACGCCAATTTTGACAGTCACCAGAGAGGAGCAGTGTTCTATTATCTGTTGTTGTTTTTATCAGTGAAGGGGTAAAGTCTATAGAAATTCATCCGTGAATAAAGCTGTAGTATAGTCGCTAGATGCTCACCTGTGGATCCTAAAGTCATGAGTTTAAAACCAAATGGTGCTGGACTTAATTTTGTTAATGACCTTGACTCCCCCGTCGACCCAGCCTAAATTTGTATCAGGTCAAGTTCTGGGAAGTAAAGGTCACCCGCATGATACTGACCACATCACCCACCAAGTGCTGATTGGTCTATAAAACAACATAGGTCTAGCCCTAAATGCCCAATGCATGGAAAAGGGTCCTATACATTACTTTACTATTGTCATGCATGCATATCAGTCCAGCAGTCCGTAGTTTTCCTGTTAGGTTAGTTGCATATCCTTTACAGGACGTTGCAGAACCAACTTCAACAGCCCCTGGCTGTTGTGTGGTTTTTCTAGGCAAATTTACATCCAGTAGTTTAGTTTTCCTGTACAAGGCTCTTAATGGCTACAGTCGACCCTGAGGTCACTACTTAATGTGTCTTACCCGGTTGTCAACAGTCTATCACAGATACTGTTTTGATTTTTTTTAGCTAATGTTTTCTTTCTGATTAGATAGCCAGCTCTTGTTAACCCCCCCCCCCCCCCCCCCCCCCTTTTTTCCCCATTGTTGTCACATGACATTCAAGGTAGGTTGCAGAGTTACTTACCAATCTCAGCGTTCCTAACAGACTCCAGTTGCATTTAAGAGTACAAGTGAGTAATTAATTATACACTTTTATCAGAAATTGAAGTTTGAACAATAGACCAACATCATGGCACATGGGTAGTAACCTGTAAGTGTTCTGTTCTTCTTCTAACTCAAGTTTGAGTCTGAAGAAGCTCAGCACAGAGCACAGACTCTGTAGCACCAGCGAGGCTCCTGAAATACTTTGGGTAGAATTTTAACTCCAAATTTTGCCCGGACAGCGCCAATAGGCTACTTTTTTCAAATCCAACTTCCAAGGGATTTTTAACATGCGCAACAATGCACACAGAAGCCTGATCTCACTACCCAGAGACCAGGGAGAATTACTAGAAGTCCAAGTCCACGTGAAATAATCCAGCCCTTACGGGGGATAAAACCCGGAACCTCCAGCACTTGAGGCGGACACCATGCCTAGAGACCATGCAGCCCCCTTTTTATCAGAAATCAGATACCAAAAACAACTGAGGCATTAATTACCAAATATATGTGCTTTATTATATTATTGTGGTTAAACTCTTAAAGTCAAATGGATTACAAAATTATACATTGAAAGTAAATAGACTCAAATGCAAAATGGGTACTGAAAAAAAGGGGTGCAAAAATGAAGACTTGAAACTATAGGTAACCAGACATACAATTTCAATTAATTTCCAAGCAGTTTCATTAACTCTTTTAGTCCCAGAGAGTTTAGCATCAGAGGCTCAAGGGTAGTAAACAGAGGCGTTAAATCAGCACATCTTGCGTTCATTAGGCATCTAGGTAGGAACCTATGAAAGCATTATGCATTCCTTGGGAGTGAAAGAGTTAAGTACCAAAATATGTATAAACACACAAATATAAAATTCTTATTTAGAGTATATGTATGTATGTGTGTGTATATATATATATCTAGGCATATGATGCTATACCTATATTTTAACAGGCCAATTGGCACTGGGTGGGTGATGTGGTCAGCATCATGTCGGTCACCTTTACTTCCCAGAACATTACTTGGTTCCAATTTAGGGCGTAGTCGACCTGGAAGGCAAGGTCAATATTGAAAAAATTCACCTCGATGTGCAATCAAACCTAAGATCTCATAATATGAGTAGATGGAAACTGGAACACATTTTGACCACCGTAAAGACCTTGGAAAAAAAGAGACAAAGGCAGACAACACATAAAGATTCTTGAAAGCCTTTTGTCATAACATGGAGGGGTGTCAGCACATAAACTGAAACCCGTTGTTGAAGATTGCAGTTTGTGCAGAAACATAATTGTCCACAACAGTCAGCAAGGCACTTGATTTTATATATATATTGATTTGCAGCTCTCCGTCTTTCCAGACAATAGTGTTATACTGCGTTATGAGGAGGCTCTGGACTCACAGCCCATGGCGATGGCAAGTGTGACTAGCAAGACCCGCCCGTGTCAAGAAACATCTTCAACAATGATAGCATGGGATTTCAGGACCATTGTAGTTAACATTTTGTGTTTAATCCATTTCTTTTCAGATGCTCAGCTCTCATCCTTTCTGCAATCATTTCTTCCTTCACTCTCATTCCCTTTCTGATATGCCCTTTTCACACAATCCAGTCTATGGCATTTTGTTCCCAAGAGTCCACCTCAATAAATGTATCATTCATGTCCCCCTTGCACACATCTTTATACCGTAGTAGAGGTCACCCTCGACATCTTCTACCTGCCTTTAATTCACCATAAAGGATGTCCTTAGAGACTCTGCAATCCTCCAGGTATGACCCAGCCACCTAAGCCTTTGTAGACTGAGCATGGAAAAGACTTGCTCTTTCCAGTATCTCAGTGTTTGTGATTTTGTCCTGCCACTTAATGCCAAGTATTCTTCTTAGACATCACATGTGAAAGCTATTTAGCCGTCTCTCCTGGTGCAAATAGGTTGACCAAGTTTCACTGCCATAAAGCAGAGTGCTGAGAACACAAGCCTGCTAGACAATGGTTTTTGTTTTAACTGAGATTTCTGTTCTTCCAAACTGTTTTATATATATAAAAAAACAGAAAGAAGAAGAAACGAGAGGGGGAGAGAAAGTCTGATTATTAGAATGTCTGATTAAATGTTGATATATATATATATATATATATATTGTAGTATATATATTTTTGTGGTTAGATCTACTTATTTGGTAAATTTTGTCAAAGCAGTATCAGTTATAACTTGGTGGAAATGTTTTTCTTAAAATCTGCTTTTAATTTTATAATTTTCTACCAGGCACAGTAAAAGTTACAACACTGAATGTGCCATCAATGTGTAGTTTATAATATTTATATAAAATTCTTTCTGTTCCAAAGATAACAACTGACTAGTACATTGATACAAACAGACAAAAATATACAAATAAAGCATATTTAAAAACTATTAATAACAGACATTTGTGCATGAACTCATGCACGTGGGAATTATCACACACAATATTTAAATAACTAATATATAATAATAAAAAGTACAGCATGAGTACATATTAGTACATTTTACCCCACTAGGACATCATACAAGCGATAAACACCCGATGACATGAAGTGCCACCACACAGATGAGGATCACCAGTGGAGAGGTCCCAGGAACCCCATTCAGCCACTAGACCATATTTATGGCTGGGCTATATTGCGGTTCTTCGGAAGAGCCAGGGTGGGGCTTCAAAATAATGAAAATAGCATCCCACAAGGAGATGGCTAGTAATATCATCCAACAAGGAGATAAGTGTGTTAGGTAAAATTAATTAGTCGTACAGCATGAATTCACAACAAATGGAATATTTCAATACAAAATTATAAGCGAATGTAGTACAGATTTTCAGCATATGAAAATGTTTATTTGTGCAGAAATATGGTTTTACTCAAAGTTAATCATATTCCTTCTTGAAAGAGTTGTTTTCTTCAAAATAATTTCTGGAATGATCTTGCAATTTTTATTAATATTATAATAACAAATCAAGACCAAGAAGATGATGGAGATATCCAGACCTGCAAACACTTTGTGTCACCAACTGGAAAGAGAAGGCAAACCAGAGAGATAAGTGGAGGCAGGTGATATCTGCAGAAATGAATCTCAAGGACTCCGAATACTGAAGAAGAAGAAGAAGAAGAAGAAGAAGAAGAAGAAGAAAGAAGAAAAAGAAGAAGAAGAAGATAACAAATCCTAAAATGCTGGCTATTAATAAACAAGCAAGTAATTCTCTTGAAGCCAAAGAAATTAGCTTTAACAGACAGTTGATTAAAAATATCACTGGCAGCGCAAATGAGTAATTTAACAAGAAAATCATTACATAAAGTAGCGAAATAAGACTAATACATCTGGCAAAGTCAAAAGAAAAAGAACAAACTGATCATCTTGAAAAGACTGAAAACAAAGATAGAAGAAAATACAGAGAAAGGAAGATTCTAAAATTATGTCTACACAGTATGGATATAAATCAGGACAAGAATTGATGCATAGTTTAGAATCATAATAACCCATTCCGGATAAAGATCCTTACCCACACAGGACTGCAGGCTACACCAAGTTGGTGTAACCATTTTAAAGTTCCCCAATTATAACTTCTTTGGAGGTTGAAGATGGTATCTGGGATTTGCCCCATTGGTCTGCCATCCGCATTGAGATTTTGTAATCTAGTTAGTAAGTTAGTCGACAGATTATCCTCATTGCACATCGAACCATTCAGTCCATAAGTGTTTGGATCCCCTCTTTAGTAAATCCTGGACCATGTAGCAGCTCACAACACCAGTTCCGTGTTGATCTCTTATTCTTCTTAGGCTTCCTGCATAGCACTCTTGTCTGGCCACACCCCTCTTTAACACCTTGTTCTTGCAGTCTGGTCATAGTCGCAGATTTTGTAATCTCAGAGTGCCAGACCTTCTATAGCAGCCGGAGAGGAGGGGTTCATGTGTGTGTGCGCGTGCATGTGTGTGTGGGTCAACAGAAGAGAAGAACTGATGCCAACTGATAAGGCACTTGACGATAATGATTATGATGAAATGTAGAAGTGTAGTCACAATATTATTAAGGTGCGGGTAAAAATTATTTCCCAATAACAATCTTTAATATTCATTACAACAGACAGTTTAATTCTAAAACATACAGAGCTCACAAAGTAAATATAAAATCTGTATACATTTCATAAAAACAAAGTTGATAAATGGTGGTGCAGTGAACATAAGTCCAAAAAAATTTCGTTAATAATAAAAAGCTCTTTTTATGTGCACATAATTATATATACCTGTTCTGATATTACTGAATTTAGAGTATTTGCAAGAAATGCATGTGCTGTTGCATATAATAATACCAATTAAACATTCAGAAATGACACATTTTTGTGCTTAAGGTAACTAAACATGCACAGGAAAGAGCAAAAACTAAATTTTACAGTATAAGGATAAAAAAATTAAAATAAACAATTATTGTCATGTAACAAAAATTTGAAACATTTAGACAGTTCCACAGCAAATATAACAGTAAAACAAAAAGTAAAAGACTTTTTCATGCCCTTGACACATCAGGCATACAGGACTACACATATAATTATAGTCCAATCAGTACTTGATACATAATATTATAAACATCTTTACTTCTCAGAACATTTCCCAGTCCACATTTCAAGAAGGACCAATTTGGGAAACTGAGGTAATTTATTTAAAAAAATAAACCTCTGAGATGATCTGCACCCAAGATTATAGGGCCAGCAGACAAGCGAAATTTAAACAGAGTAAAATAAAATTTCTTCAAATAAAAAAAAAATGGCAAAAGTTAATAAGACAAGGCTAAATAAAATGTGCATACTATCAATAAAGACATGGTGTCAACATTATGTCATGAGTTAAGTGTAACATAACAAATTAATAAACATCAGACATAATGCCACCATTTGACAATGAAATTGGTACCAGATAAATTACATGCTTGCAATCTTACAAAATTAGGGGAAAAATAAAATCCAACAACAATTATACAAAATACCCTTCTCCCACAGAAATCATATAAATTAACTACATACCAAACAAACCCTGAGAAAAATGGCAAATATAAAGAGTGAAAGGAAATCAAAACAAAACCAGCATAATTATTTTTTTTTTGAGTGAGGAAATTAATCAGTGTTTGATGTGTGAACTGATGAGATCCTAAAAATGTTTCTAAAGGGAAACACAACAAAATCGTATGCTTATAAAAAAGTTTAGTTAACTGGCCTCATATGAGAGTCAATAAAATGAATTAGCCCTTTTCCTATTACCTGAAACAAATAATTTAAATTCAATTTTCATTTACAGAGCATTTTAGGTTTCTCTTGTCATTATGGTTCTTCTTCTCAATATTTTTCGGGAATCTATTACTAAGTGGGTTATGCTATTTGCACTGTGCTCTGAAGGTCACAGGTTCATTTCACAGACTAATTTGTTTGGTTGACAAATGCATTTTTTTTTTACAGAGATTCCTTGAGATCATTACTGGAGCTACAGTGTTCATGCTTTACACAATGCTCTCAGGTGGCAGGTAGCCATTTTATGGAGAGAAAATGAGCCATATAAAATAAAACCAGCAACAAGGAGGTCAGTTCTCTCTATTTTAAACTATGAAAGATTTGAAGATAAACAATCATGGAAATAACTTGATTAAAACTCCTCTTTCAACTACTGGTGCAGCTCAAAGGGACACACTCAAAAACTCATACCAAACAAGGGAAAATTTCAAGTCCCTTAAGAGTAACAGTTTTCTTTACATGGCAATGGTAGTCAGAACATAAAAGATCTTTCTCTTTTGTTGAAATTTAACAAGAATAACTGAAACTCCCTCTTGGATTTTGATGTTTAGACATTTTACAGTTTTTGAGATTTTGATTATTGGGAAGACCTAAAGCAATTGTAGAAACACCTACACTTCAAAATTACTTAAATTTTAACAGTAGGAATAATCAGACCCAGATTTTAAGTTAGACACCTGTCAGCATGAAAACTCAGAAACTCTAAAGGCTAAAAATATAACCCGAAGAAAAAAGGAGTCACAAATAGATAAAATTGTAATAGCTGTCTAACTACACTTTGCAATTCTAAGATCATCATCATCATCATCATCAATTTCCATTTCCGCCATTGAGCCTTGTGGGCAGAAACAGTTTGTGACCAACTGCTTGATGGGCAGCAATTGCTACTGTCATTCCATGTCAAAACAGAAGCTCTTTAATGTCATCAATCCATGTTCTCCTAGGGCGACCTCTTGCTTTTACTTCAGATCTCTTCACGTGTAGCACCTGCACTGGTAGTTGTTCTGGCTGCATTCTTACTAAACCATTTATAATCTTCTGTTCTTAATGAATTTGCTGCATGGTGTTGTTCCTACAGTCGGTCTGATAATATCATTTCTAACTTTACTTTGTCTTGGATGGTTAAGTTGGCGGCTTTTCTCATGCATCTCATTTCACAGGTATTAATTGTACGTAGGTAAGCCTTTGATAATGTACGAATCTGGCACTGGTAGCAAAGTGTTGGTATGAATATGCTGTTTATAATCTGTTTTTTGGCGCTCGTACTTATGTTTGAATGTCTTAATAATGGTGTCAGTTGGTATATAAGTGCACTGGCTCGCTGGCTTCTTGTTTCTATTTCTCGATATTATCTTCCATGCTCTGAGAATATACTTCCTAGATATTTAAATTTGTTAACTTGCTTCTGTTAAGTACCATTCAACCCGATATGTAGCGGACTAGGAATTCTGCTGACCTGCATTACTTCAGTTTTAGAAGTATTTATTTTCATGCTATATCTTCTGTGTCAGTGTCTGTGGCGTAGGCGTTGCGAACACGCTTCATAATGCCAGGAGCGCGTTCGATCCCAGCTGAGGACAGTTTATGTCGCATTGGTTTTGATGGTGGTACTGAGAGCTGTTCAGGAGGCAATGGCAAACTAATGAGCGTTAAATTTGCCTAAAAAACCACAACAGCCAAAACATGCTGGGGTCGGTTCTGCAATGTCCTGTAAAGGATACGCAGCTAACTTTTATACCTTCTGCATGTTGAAATTAACCTGTTTAAATGGTCTTGCAGTCTACTCCCCTCGTTGTAGAACAGGCATCATCTAAGATGATATATATAATTAGAGGGTAAAAAGTAGAGGACCATTTTTAGTGCAGTGGTGCTTCAGGTATGTCATGCAAGATTCATATCTTTACAGATCCATTGGCACTTGCTATGTTACATGGTCAAACATCAAGCTGGCCGTCTTCACTTCCCAGGATATCACTTGGTCCATTTTAGGCCTGTTTGACTATGGGAGCAAAGGTCAACTTTGAAAACAAATCTGCCTCAATGCAGACTCAAACCCAAGACCTTGGGGTGTGTATAACAATTTTGTTTTTACAACTTATCACTCAATTTTAAATTTTAACATTTAGCAGTTGTCTAAATTATAATTACTTACATACTTATCTTAACCTACATGTAGTTAAGGGTTAATTATTACAACTGGAAAATGTATTGAATGATAATAGAAACAGACTATATTCATCACACTGGCAAATTATAAAGATAATTAATCATACCTAAGAAGGAGAAGAAAATAAAATCAACGTTAAAGAAGAAGAAGAGGAAGGTGGAGGAAGAAAATATCTTCTTTTGTTTTTCATCTAAAAAAGACCCTTTTCCACGCCTTTAGGCGTATTGGGCATATAGGGCTAGACCTAAATTTTAAATAGCAAGTGGCACTTGGTGGGTGATATGGTCAGCATCATGATGGCCACCTTTACTTCCCAGGTCTGCACCTGGTACCCATTCAAGGCTGGGTCAACCTGTGAGCACAAACATGTTACAACAATTAATTATCTATATGCCTATTCAGATAAACAATAAAATACAAAATGTTTTCACTAATAAATTTTTGTCAAAATGTACAAAAACATTTTTGTGAAAAGTCAACTTTAGAGACATATACATAAAAAATATTATAAACCTTATAATTTTCTAGAAGAGATAATTTCTCTAAAATTAACTGCAAATATTGTAAGTAATCATCTTTCATTTAGGAAAAATAAACAAGTTTAAAAATCTGTTAAAGAATTACTTTAAAAATCAAATATTCCGAAGCAAGTTTGTGGTAGTTCTGCTTCAATATTTCTAGAAAATATCCAGTTTTAAAGGAATAATACAAATGAAAACAAATCTAAAATTTAATAGAAATGAATTACACTCAAGCATTTGTTATGTTCTGAAGAATAAACCTCTGAATCAATTCAATTATACTAATGAGCATTTACTTGTGAAATAATTTGTTCTCTAGATCAATACTTTATAAATAATGAACAAATTTTTATATGTGTATATTAATGTTTTTTTAATAGAACTAAACAAACTGGCAATTTCACCAAACATCACAGTATGCTGCAGTATCAATTAATTCAACATGGAAGGCCACACGGTAAAATTTCACTTACTTATGTGGCAATTTAAATGAAAATGGGGGAAAATAAGAACAAAAAGAGCAAGATGAGTTCACAGTACTAGGAAATCTGTTAGTAAAAATCAAAAGAAATTAAATACCAAAGTTTTGAATTTGTAAGTCTAAAATCAAATCCATGCTGCAGTATGGAGCAGAACCATGGAGAACAAATAAAACAATTACTAATAAACTAATTTAATTAACTTGATAAATATTTCCATGAATATGAATTACATCATTTTTTTACAAATTTCAAGTCTCTTTAACTAATATAAAACATTTATAGTAGCATTTCTTCAACAGTGCACCACTCTTATATGTTTAAAAATTAATATACAGCTTAAAAAACTGTGGTTTTTAGAAACAGAGGACAAAAGAGCAACTGTATAGTCTCTCTCACTTACTCATTCCATTCCTCGCATGCATGCACACACACACAGAGAGAAACAGACAGACGGACAGAGAAATAGACATAGACCACAACCACTTAAAAACAATATATCTGGTACAGAATCAAAGGAGTTGTGGACATCAACAAATTTAAACAAATAATTTTGAAATATACATTTTGCTATTTAGAACATATTTAGTTACAACTGTCTCAATTATTTCATTTAAAAAATTTTTTATAAAGTTTATTATCAGACGGACTGTAGGAACATTATCAACATAACCAAAAAGGTGGATAGCATGAACTGGTAAAAGGGCTTTTACTTGAATGGGGGATAAAAGATAACAGAAGGAAGCCCATACACACTGATAAATAGAAAACACAAAAATTAATCAAAAACTTAATAAAACTTAATCATAAGCTGACATATCACACAGGTGATTGGGAAGGGTGCGGGGGTTGTGGGTCAGAATATAGTGAGTTTGATGTCATGCATAAGTATATTAAAATAATTATGATTTCAGCATAAGCAAATATAGAAACATAGGGAAAAAAGACAAATATCAGATGGAAATTTAGTAAATATTTCCATAAATATCTGAGAGTACATGATTTTTGCAAACTTCAAGTCTCTGTAACTAATATAAAACATTTGTAGTAGCATTCCCTCAACAGTGAACCACTCTTGTTTGTTTAATCATTAATATATAGCTGGAAAAACTGTGATTTATACAAACGGAGGACAAAAGATCAACTTTAGGTCACACACAATTATATTAAATTAATATATATATATATATATATAATATATATATATATATATATATAGATATATATATAGAGAGAGAGAGAGAGAGAAGAGAGAGAGAGAGAGAGAGAGAGAGAGAGAGAAAGAAAGAGAGACAGGTATATAGATATATAGGTATATGTGAATAAATATACATATATATGCATATATATATATATACATATAGCTATATATATATATATATATACCATATAGCTATATATACATATAGCTATATATACATATAGCTATATATACATATATCTATATATTACATATACATATAGCTATATATACATATATATATATACATATAGCTATATATACATATAGCTATATATACATATAGCTATATATACATATAGCTATATATACATATAGCTATTTATTACATATAGCTATTTATACATATAGCTATATATACATATAGCTATATATACATATAGCTATATATACATATAGCTATATATACATATAGCTATTTATACATATAGCTATATCTATATATACATATAGCTATATATACATATAGCTATATATACATATAGCTATATATACATATAGCTATATATACATATAGCTATATATACATATAGCTATTTATAACATTTAGCTATTTATACACATATAGCTATTTATACATATATATATATTATAATATATATATATATTATATTATTATATATATATATATAATATATATATATATATATATATATATATATATATAGACATACAGAGGTAGCAAGACAGAGAAAGAGCTTCTACACTGAAACAAAATAACAAAAGCCATTGCTGCCCATCAAGCAATGGAGCACAAACAGTTTTCTCCCCACAACACTTAATAGTAGATATGGAAATTGATGATGATGTTAAAGATGAAGCTTGAATTTAGCAAGATAATATTACAGTTTCAAAAATATGGAAGCAGACTTTTCTTGCAGGAAAGTATCTTAACATTTATTAGATTAAGAAGTAGAATATAGATATTTTTAAAGAAATAATATGTTAAGATTTAAGAGATTAAGCAGTAACATATAAATATGAAAAAATATATGTTTTTCTTTCAAATAAAAAATCAAACTGTACATGCTGTTTGAGTTAGAGGTTTGTTGATTTTACAGAAAGAAAATGGTGTCCAGAAACCGCACTTACTTCAAGCAGTTGTTAGATATATCATTTATTTATTGTAGGGTTTATAAAACGATCATGGACCTTATTTTATCACAATCATTAACATCAAAAAAAAAATATCTATAAGAAAATCAATACTATGGAAGATCACACACTAAACATAACCAACCAGAAACATATGATATGTTTGTGCTTCAATGTTGTGTAAATAATAGTTTTATCACAGACAGTGACTATTTAGTACAGAAAACACCTACTAATGGGACAATTTATTTCAGTGATTAATTTGTAGTTGTAGTTCAGAAAGGTGGAGACAGGTGGCAAGCATCACTTCAGAGGTCCTGAGTAGTTAGTATCCTTTGGATGTGTGTTGGGAAATAATCAGGCCGATAGACTGGCTGGTTCTGCACCACTTGATAAATGAATTCATGTATAAAAAACTAGACATTGTTAGGGCCCTCTGGGAGCAAGTGAACAGTGCGGAAGAGCATATAGATCATTACGGTCTAAGGAGAATGACGCTGCGAGGAGTTACCAGGAGATCTGGTCAACGCTCAACACTCAAGGGAAGAGTGAGATGAATATTCAATCAGACAGTTACCGGTGTCAATAGAATTGGAACTCTTCATTTGCTGCTGAAGAATGGGGGTGTCCCGAGTGCTATGATGTCAATTCTTTATTCAACATTTAACATTCAACATTTAAGTGATTAATTTTTTTAGTCAGTGGTTCCCAAACAATGTGGCAAAAATACCAAACACAAGAGCAATGTATAAAAGAAAATAGTTGATTTATACAAAAATTATTTTTGAGAAGTTTTAAGGTATTATTTTTTTAACTGAGTGCGTTGCAAATAAATGCTAACTCAACACATAAAAAAAGAGCAATTAAAATACAGCTTGGAAACACAAACTTAAAGATCATGAATTACCAAAAAATTATCCCAAAAAATACTAAATATTTTAATTTTGTGGACTTTGAGAAAGCTTTTGACAGAGTCCATAGAGACTCTTTGGAAAATTTTATGACATTATTGAATTCCAGAAAAATAGTCAACATTATTGCTCTTTTCTATAAAAACTTTTTCTGCAGTATAAAAAATTACAATACATCTTTCCCAGTAAAGACAGGTGTAAGACAGGGATGTGTTATGTCATCTCTCCTCTTCAACCTTGTGATTGATTGGATACTAAAGAACACAGTAGACAGGACACTGAGAGGCAAACAATGGACTCCATTCGCCATGCTTAAGGACCTTGATTTTGCAGACGATATAGAACTCCTATCACATAAACATTAACATATACAAGAAAAAAGTAACAGACTACACAGCACAGCAGAAATGGTGGGACTGAGAATAAATACAAAGAAAACTAAGATCATGGCAAGCAGTCCAAACCAACAAGTGACCATACATAATCAAACTCTTGAAAATGTAGAACATTTCACATATCTTGGCAGTGTGGTGTCCCTACAGTCACGTCTGAACAAAGCTAGAGCTGCTTTTGGAAGGATGAGGCAAATCTGAAAATTCCAACAGTTACTGCAGAGGAACAAAACTCCAACTCTACAAGAGCATCATTTTGCCGGTTTTTCTTTATGGAGCGGAATGCTGGAGAATGACCAAAAAGGATGCACACAAGCTGTCCACCTCCAAACCAAGAAACTTTTGACAGTATGATAACCAAGAGAAGATGGAAATGGCTTGGCCACTTTATGAGAATCAATCCTGATATACCTGCCAAAACAGCTCTCACATGGACACCAGAGGGAAAGAGAAAACAGGGGCGCCCAAAAACAACATGGAAACGAGCGATGGAAAGTGACCTGAGTGCGGCATCTTTGACATGGAAAACTGCACTGAAGATTGCACAGGACAGGAAAGCATGGAAAGTCCTCTCTGAAGCCTCATGTGCCACTAGGCATAACGAGAACTGATGATGATGAAAATACAGCTTGGAAACACAAACTTAAAGATCATGAATTACCAAAAAATTATCCCAAAAAATACAAAATATAGATGTTCTCCCTGTATATTCTAGGTGTAAATGCTCTGCACTCCAAGTTTAACCCTACCAGACCTGAGGCCCTGAACCTAACTGCCCCCTATACCTGAGCTCCTGGGCATTAACGCGAGAAAACCAACATGATAGACAAAAATATCAGTTACATGCAAACAAGGGGCTAGAATAAGATGAAAATTGGAGACATTGTAGAAAATAGGTTTACCTTTTAACTACAGCCAATATTCCACCTTTGTATGCTGATCTACCTTGTTTCACAAAGTGAACATCAGATGTTGCTTTTTAAGGGACACTCCCCCTTCTCCTACTTTCAATCTATTTTTAGATTTTAATTTTCAACATTTTCCTCCTCATTCAAGCTCTCACTGACTGTGTCACTGCAACTGGGAACGTATTCTTCATGAAATTATGACTTCGCAGAGTCTGAATCAACCAAAGTATCGATCACCTGTTGGACTGTGAAAAGCCTAGACCTTCTTCACTTTCCTGCCAAAGTGTTTGGTTCATCAGACGCTCGTTTTATTGTGAATTTTCAGAATTTTTTCACGTAAAACAAAAGTTTTTTTTCCAAACACACGCAGGCAGACATCTGGAAAGACTATCCACGAGATCTAATTACGACTGGCTAGTTATTTCTAGTTTGAGACGCATTGTTTTCTTATAGCACGCAAATTCCCTACATTGAGGGACAGCGGTTTAGCGGCAGGTTAGGAAATTCCCGTAATAGCGGGCCAGTGGTCTGGTAGAGTTAAAGTATGAAAGTTCACCCACAAGGCGGTTCTGCCCATAAATTGCATGTAAATATGACTACATGTTCAGAAATTGTACATACAAAAATAATAAATATTCTGCCCACAATGTTTAGGTATGAAATTTCTACCTGAAATTATAAATGTTCTACCCATTAATGTAACATGAACATTTACTGCCACATCATTTTATTCTGTAGCATGTTTCGTTTGACGCCTAAGCTGGATAAATGGCAACAGCAGAACTACAGCTCCAATCGTGTAGCATACATGGGCTCCAAAACACCAGTACACTGTATGATAAAAGTAACTCAGCTTAATGCAAAATACACATGATTTATTTGAAATTATGTATAGTAAATACTGTGTGAGTGATCTGTATAATGTTAAATTATTTTTGGATTACACTGTAATATTGCAAAGATGTTTGTGATGGAATTAGTCTATTTGGTAACCAGTAGTGTGGCCAGACTTAATTCACCAAGAATTCTTGTACCTGTTCCTGAGTAGGTTCAAACACTATCGCAAAAGGAGAAACTAGAAGTATTATTCATCTTCTCTACCTGAGTTATGAGTTAGATTATCTTCACAGCACTCCGGACACATCCATAGGTGCTCAGATTCCCCTCTCAAAATATTCATATATCTGTTTCTTGAAAGGAAAGGTTGGCAGCTAATCTTTTCTTTCTAATCACACTTTAGTGTATAGGAAAGCATAAAACTTCATTAATGTATTTTGTAAATTTCTGACACAAGACATTTCTCTCATAAAAGTACCTTGACTTTTAAGATGGAAAGACAACTAATATGTATTTTAGTAAATTTTGATGTGTGATCTGCATTCTTTATAATAAATTATATTTGAGTCTTGCCTTGACATATACTTTTACTACGCAAAACTCTGGCTTGTTTCTACATGTGCCTGTTTTCTGCCATTTCTTGAGAAGATTATCGTCAAGGCATAAAATATATCAATTTATGAGTTAATAACATAACAACCCTTGAGCCATTAGGGTCATGAAGGTGTATCAATGGAAGCATTAGTACATAAAACCTGCCAATCTTTCTCTGTATTCCGCTTGACGAATAAGTGTATGATAACTTAGTCCTGTTTATTTCTTGATGTTGTAATTCCAGTTTTGTCTTTGCCCTCCTCTTCTTTAACTACCCCCCAGTGTTCCTTGAAGCACAGTCTTTGCAATCAAATCCTGTCTCACCACGTGCTTGAACCCAGCTAACTTACGATGTTTCACCACTGCCAAAAGAGGCTCCTGATGTCCTGCAAATTGTATATTTTGTCTCTGACATATTTATTAGTTTTGTGTTCTAAATAACTAATAGGTAAAATGCGTCTATAGCATTTACATTCGAAAGCCTGAATAATCCTTTTCATCAATTAATACATCCTGTTGGGGATCAAAACATGTAAAGAAGTAAGATTGTCTTGTCAGTCAGCAAAACATTTGATGATGATTATTTATGACAGCAATTTCCTACTGCCAAGATGTGAGTAGCTTACTCTGTTCGAGAAAGAGTTTTTCCTTTTTTTTAAATTTTAAATCATGAAACTTTCTTTCCGTTCTTCTTAGCATTCACCTTTGTAAACTAGCAACAATTCCTGGCTGTATTCTTGTGAAAATTTGTGCTCTTGTCATGCTCTTGTCACATGGCCAATCACCAAGGCAATTTATCTCTTAGTCTTTCACTTACACTTTTCCAGTGGAGATTAAATTCTCAATTTTGTTTCTCCTAATGAAAATATCAATTTTTTTTAATTAATTTATATATTTATCTGTTTCTTAAGGACTGTTTTATCTGATTTTTCTGTCCATTCATGGGACTCTTTTAAATTTTATCAGAATGTTTTTAGAGAGCATAATGAACATAAACATTACAACTACTGTGCTTCCTTGAAAACAAGACCTACCCTATTAAGCCCTAGCAAGATTTTTCAGGATGCTTTTAACATGAGCCCTACCCCAAAAATAAGCCCTAGTTAAAATCGTCAGTTAGAATGAGAAACTTGTTGCCAAAGAGCCAGTTCCAGCAAAGACATTCCCAGTGCGCACTTTATAATGGAGGGAAAAAAAGGCTACATGGACAAGTAAGAAAGCAGGCTACATGGAGAAGTAATGCTCATTTGAGGAAAGCTTTATAGCTGGACATGAGAGACTGGGGCTAGGGGTTCTACAGGATATGGAGTCACTAGAAATTCAGGGCCAGAATCTGCGATTTGCAGAATTATGATAATGTTCCAGGAAAAGATGACTAGACTATTTTGAATAAATGTAGAATTTTTTACACGATTAAATGTGACATTTTTCTGGAGCAAAAAAAACTAACACATCCCACGAAAATAGGCCCTAGTGCATTTTGTTAAACAAAAATTACTATAAGACCCAGTCTTATTTTTGAGGAAACACAGTAGAAGCACTCAATGTTGAATCTCACCTGTCGAGGCAATAACAGGACCAACTGCTCTGGATAGAGCTCCCAGTGAGCGGAATATACCCATGATAGTTCCTTTCTCATCCTCTCCTCCATACATAGATACAAGTGTCGTCAAGCATGGAACCACAGTAGCAGACGCTAGTAGACATGAAGATAGACTGACTTTAGCATGCTGCAGATTTAACTTTGTCATTATTATAAAAAATATCTATAAGGAGTAAGGTTAGAAAAGACATGAAACAAACATAAAAAAGTTACACTAGAAATCAAATGCAAAACTGGGTGCAATATTCAACTAGCATACACTACCTTCATCAAGGCAATTAATTACGACAGTAAAAATAAAATTCATTTGTACTTACCAAATGAAAATAATGTCAGTGCTGTATACATAAGCAATGTATTTGTAGCAAATGCCATTAGAAAAAATGATGGAATCACCAGTAGTATACCCTGTGAGAGAAAAACAAATGAAACACCGATAAAATCACTTTAGAACACTCATGCAGAGTTTAATACCCACACACACACAAAATGTTATTCATAATCCAACTATGAGTAAGAGGGTGCCAGTATTGAAGCAGTAATGCTTAATGTACAGTAACTAATATTTTAGGGGCAAGAGGTATACTTAGCAGCACTTGGAAAGAGCTGTTGCTTTGGTATTGCGAATGCATTTTGTAATGTCGGGGTGCCGGGTTCAATCCCAGCTGCAGACCTTGCCTGTTGCGTTGGTTTCGACAGTAGTATCAAGAGCCAACTACCCAGAAAACAATGGCAACTACTGGATGTAACATTTGCCTAGAAAAACCGCAACAGCCAAAGAATGCTGTGGTTGGTTCTGCAACATCCTGTAAAGGATATGCAACTAACTAATTTTGGAAGGAAGAAAGAAGGCTACAGCAGCACAGTGTCTTGAAAGCATCTATTAGTCACAAACTCTTTTTAGGCAGGCTATCTTTCAAACCTCTTCTTCGCATTTACCAGCTGTAAACTCCAGCAGAAAGTTCTGGTTGTTCATTGACTTCTGGACCCTAGTCATATTCCAGAACCTGAGTGTTGCATGCACATCTGTTCAACAGATCTGACTCATTTTTATGCAGACTGTTGGCTCCTTGCCTCTCAGACTTTGAAGAAAGCTCCCAAATAGTTGACTCTTACGATGTGCTTTTGGGTAAGCACTGGGTACATTATTGTTTTCCTCACCTCTAATTATTTAATTTGTCTTCTAATATAACAACATCATCATCATCAGGTGCCTTGCCGACTGGCGTGGGCGATCATACCTCTCCATAATCTGCGATCTCCTGCAGCATGTATCAGTTTGTGTGCCGACACACCTCCATGCCATGCAACAAGACTGTCAAGCATCTTCTCTCGTTGTCTTCCTCTATCTCTCCTTCCACATATCTTTCCAGTGGTCACAACATGTTCTATTTTCCCTCTTCTCATAACATGGCCGAATAATGATGACTGTCTCCTTCTGATGTCTGTCATAAGTTGTCTTCGGGCTCCCGCCTCTTTCAAAACCTCTTGGTTGCTCTTTTTGGCTGTCCAAGGTATTCTAAGCATTCTTATGTAAAACCACATCTCAGAGGTTTCTCGAAATTGTTTGGTCTGCCTACCTATTGTCCAGGATTTACAGCCATATGTTAAAACTGGATGCATGTAGCAAACAAGAATTCTTTTTCTAACTCTCAATGACAAGGATATATTGCACAAGATGTTTTTCATTTTATAACTGCCTTTTTGCCTTAAGTGAGGCCCGCTAGTCTGTTGTTCATGCTGTGGCTAACAAACATTTGTCTGTTGTTCATCCTATGGGCTAACAGACATGATTTGTAACACAATGTAACAAGCAATCCAAAGCAAAACTTCCAAATCAAATAAATATAACAACAAAATTTAAAAAATTTTGCACCATGTACCCAACCTCTAATTATATAATTTGTCTTCTATTCTAAAAAAACTGAACCATAAGCCCAACCTCTAATTATACAATTTTTTTTCTTCTATTAAAAACAAAAATATTCTTTGATATTTCTAACTGTTAAAGGATCTATGACAGATGTGGTCAAGGCTCTTTGGGAACATGCAAGTTTCCTTGAAGCAAGGTACACCAGAGATTCTTCTAGGTGATAAGTAGGTAAGAAAGTATAAAATTCATTTAATAATGACTTTGGTGTAATGTTTTAGTTCTATCTGTGTGCATCTTGCCAATTTCCCACTTTGTTCAGTATTCTAATCCCTGCATTTAGTCAACTTAGTTCTTGATGATATGTAAGCTAGTCAATTAATCTTATTTTCCAATTACCTAATATATGTAAAAGCATAACATCTGACTCCACACAAATATAGCAGTGTCTGCCCTGGAATACCTTTACTTGAGCAGATATATGTATATGTATTATAAACACACACACACACATACACACCCAAATATATATGTGTGTGTGTGTTTGAGAGAGAGAGACAGACAGACAGGCAGACAGACAAAGAGAGAGAAGGGAAATCACAATTATCTAAAACATTCAATATCTTACATAGGAAGCAGCCTTGACCTCTTTACCAGCTGGGATTCTACGAGTGTAGCCTCCTGAAATGATAATAACATTGAATTATTAGAACTTTCACCTAAAAAAAAAAACAGCTGCATGCTCATAATAAAGATCCAGATAAATTAAACAGACAGATCAAAACACTAGGCTAGATGATGTAATAGTGTATACTGATGGTTCTGTTCATTAGGGTGAAAGATCTAAATGGGGATTTTTAGTCAGAGTGAAGAGAAAGATTATGGCTGAACAAAGTGGTGCTCTTTTTATCTACAACTTCAAGTATGAGGACGAAGGTGGGGGGAAATCATTGCAGCTCTCAGGTGGGTAGCAGAAAACAGAGTAAACAGAGGAATTATAGTGACTGTTTTTCAATTGGTACTGCAGAAGGTTCAAAATGGACAGATGTGGTATGATAGGATACCAAGCATCAGCACATCAACACAACGGGGACTCACAAGGATATACTCTCCAGGAGATGCAGGAGTGTGAGAAAATGAAAGAGCAGATTTTCTAGCTACAAAAGCATTAGCTGCAGGAACACTTGTACCGGACAAAGGAGACATTCTGAAGCCCATTTATGAATGAATGCTGACAGAAGATAGGAGGTTAGATGAAACAACATGTGTAAGAATGTGTGAATGAGGAATTAGGCGTGTATCGGGCAAGGAGGGACGTATGAGAGGGAGAGAATGACAAGTTTATAATCTCTGTGCTATGGAAACAGCTAGCATCTACCTACACCTTGAGACATTTGCTGCGGCAAATAGATCACCTATGGGTATGCCCAATGTGCTATGGTGTCAATTCATAAATCAGTAATCAAGATCTAGTCAATTGTTTGTAGGATTAAAGTCAGGTAAACACTAAAGTCATACATAAACTTACCTTGCACCAATGCCATAACACTTCCAATATAGAAAAACATCTTCCCCTGCTGCATGCTGTAACAATAAAAATAATAAGAAAAAGTAAAAGGAACAATTAAAAATTAACAGGAGGCAAAGACTGTTTTGGACTTATTAAAATTAGATGTCATCGGAAATTGCAAGAGGAGACACAAATATTTTTAGGTGGACTGAATTATGTCCCTTCAAATATACACGATAGGACCATGTAATAAAACTACAAAATATGTTTTATATGAAATATGTAGGGTTTGTGTATCCTATGTATATTAAAAATGATTAGAATTTAAACATTTACAGGATCTAAAAAGTTATAGTTAAACAAATAACTTTCCACAAAATGAATGAAGAATTGCTGTGATGATGGCATCTTTATATGCAGTGAGAGGCACACATAAAGACATGTATTTGAGTTTTCTCTGAAAAAATTAATGTCTTTTCAAATGGTTTTGCCATATTAACCATAACCCATTCATACTGATTTTAAATTGGACAGAGAAATTAGCTCGAGATGTGCCTAGTACTATGTTATCAGTGCCAAACGTAGACACATCCTCCAATGAACGTAGAATTGTGACAACAGAGATAGTGGTTTTGGCATCTAACAAGAATGCCCTGGTACTACCTCCCACAGTGAGCCACACTGAAATGTTACAACGGATAGAGAGCGAAAGGAAGACCTCGGAAAATATGGAGTGATGACACAAAGAACAGCTTTAAAGAAATGAACATAAATCTTAATAGTGCTCTTGACAGAGCTCATCAACGAGCGTTACATCTTCCCCCGACAATTCACCGAGGTACGAGGTGGAAGAAAAGAAGACGAAGAAGAACCCATTCATTTTTTAAATTGAGTGGTGCTTTATTTAATCCTTTCACTCCAGAAATGAAGATAATGGGTCATGAACCTGTGAGAATTCCCACAGGAAACTCTCCTCAATACCGTGCAGGCTCAAAAACAACCAATGGAATTAATTAGGTGTCTCATAAACAGATCACTCTATAAATGCTGGTTAAGTTGCACTCTCTGGGAGTTGAAGCCTACCAGAATTTGCAGCTTCCTGAGGTAAAAGGGCGATTTTATTTGTTATGAGAAAGTTCATACTCATGTCCCGCTAGTATTTATATAAAGGAAAAAACATAGTTTCATAATAAAACTTTTTTTTTAAATCATTGCTGCAGTTACACCATTGCTGATATCTAAAGAAAAGGTAAATGGTATTCTAAACAGTTGAACAAAGACAAAAACACAATTACCTGGTGTAATCAAAACGGTGGTGCATTAGAAATGGCAAAGTGAACTCAAGACCTGAGTAAATGAACAAGTAGAGGAAATAGATGAAGCCGATATTCTGGACCTTCCTTGATTCTGAAAAAGTATGTTTACAAAAACAGAAATTTTTAACTGTTCATAATGCAACAGGTAAGAAACTATAAACATCATCATGAAACAGGTAAGAAACTATAAATTCCATCAGGCAATAGGTAAATACATTTTAAAGCCACAAGGTTTCTATTCTGTTTTTAATCACTGTGTAACAAGGTATCATCAGTGTCTGTGTTATTAGGGTCATAAAGTAGTTTTGCAATCCTGACATACCCGGGTTAAAAGTCAGCTGCAGGCCATTTGGTAGCAGCTTTTAAACAACTGTATGAGTGTTGTCCTATTTACAAAGCAATGGTAAACTAATGAATGTAAAATTGAAATTGCATTGTAAAACTACACAACAAACAGTAAAAAAATCATGGGGTTGGTTTGTGAAAACATGTACAAGGTATACAACTAAATAACTGAAATGGCAAAAACCGTGTCACACAAAGCATTAATGCTATTATTTTGGTTTTGAAAGTCATGCATGCCTCATTAGAAAATCACAAACATAAAAAAAAATGCAAAACAGGTATGCTTCTCTAACTGCAAACACAGCCAGTTTCAAGCTGTTCAGATTTCAGCTTTAGTAAATGGTAGATTTTATAAAAATAGTGTATTCTATGAAGCAAACTTCTTTTTACAATATACTTACTGGGTATAGACAGAATTGATACATTTTACAGGTAAATTTCATTTCATTATTACACTGGGAGCTACAGCAATGCAGTGCCATTCATGTTTGCCTAACAGTTCATTGGTCAAGTGCTTGAATCCTCTTCAACAGAGACCTTTTTCACTGACTAGGGCTCCCAGACTAACCCAGTCTAAAATAAGTTCTGCACAATTTTCTGAGAAGTAAACTATTGGTCTAGCATTATATGTCTCATTCATGGCTCAGCAGTGTGAAAATGCACTTTTACTCTTTCTATAATTATTTACATCTTCTGGTCATTGAGTTCTGTAAACAGCAAACTGTTTTAAAATGTCTATAGAAAGCATAACATGCCTATGAAAATTAAAAGAATTATTTACCTGATGCGGACAGCTTCTGAACAGATGAGAATTTGAACAATGATACTGGGTTGATGTATTCTATAGCATGTGACAATAAGTTCCTGGATTTCAGCTGCAAAATATTTTAAGAATATTATTAATATTCTCAAGCTGATTCTCACTGAATTTATGTTTCTTGAGGTTTCAAACAACGGATCAACATCATGACACACGGATGTAACCCATAAGTGCTCCGTTCTTCTTCTAACTCAAATCTGAGTCCGAAGAAGCTCAGCACAGTGCACAGGCTCTGTAGCACTGGTGAGGATCCTGAAATACTGTTGGTAGATTTTTAATTAGAAATTTTGCCTGGGCAGCACCGTTAGGCTACTCTTTTTGATTTCCAACTGCTAAGGGATTTTTTTATGTGCGCAACAATGCACACAGGCATCCTATCTCGCTACCCAGACCAGGACGAATTACTAGAATTTCAGGTCCGTGTGAAAAAATCAAAGCCCTTACTGGGGATTGAACCCAAAACCTCTAGCACTCGAGTGAGAATATGATAATGACCGGCAAGGTAGATGGAAAGAGGGGAAGATAAAGAGATAAATACCTGGATTGCTTAGCCATATGAATGGGGCAAGACAAGAACACTGACCTGATCTGTGATTCTGATGATTGTGTGAGATGGAGAAACATGACAGCCAAAGCTTATCAAACTGGCACATGGTGATGATGACTTACAAAACTACTATTTAATCTGATAGGGACAAATACCAGACACTAGGTTCAACCGTATAAAAGTAGTTAAATTAGGGTACCTTAAAGATAGATGAAGTAACTTGCTATCTTGTTTAAGTGGTGGACATTTCTGACATTCCACAAGGTTACATTCTTTGACATTAAGAAGTGTTGTTTTACTATTTCACTTATAGTTATACATACTGTGATAAACATATAAAATACTAAATAGCACTTATTGATTGGTTATATTAACTCTTTGAGTCCCAGGGGGTTTAACGTCACAGGCCCAGGGAATAGTAAAGAGAGTCATAAAATCGGCGCATCATGCGTTCACTGGGCTTCTAGGTAGGAACCTATGAACGTATGATGCGTTCCTTGGGACTCAAAGAGTTAATAACTGATTAATTCAATGATGGAAAATTTCAAACTAAAATGAAAAAAGTAAAATGTATATTTGGGACACTCACCCGTTTCTGTTCTGGCAAAGTTTCTTGCAGGTAAAAATAAACAAATATGATATCTGCAATAGCCAGAACTAAGGAAAATAATGCAGGCACAATGAAGAATACGTCTTTGTTTCCATCTCTGGCCAGGTGAGAAAACACAGCTCCAATGGAAGGCCCAAATACAAAGCCTATAGAAAATGCTATCCCAATTAAAGCCTGTGAATAGACAAAGAGAAACTTTTGGAATATGCCAAAATAAAATGTCTGGGGGTAATATCCTTGTTCTTACAGCTAATAAGAAATGTTAAAATGGATAATTTTATAAGCAGCTTTTGACATACTCTATCCACATGCACATGTGTGTGTGTGTTTATGTAAAAATTAATGAAAACAACCACACAAACATGCATGCAGAGAGAGAATGGGGAAAGAAAAATTAGGAATTGGAATATCATGAACATATGTAACAATAATAACCAATAACATGAACTTTTTTACATCATTAGTTTCAAAAACTTGTTCTGAATGTTGTTTTTTTTTTAAACATTTTTCTATGGGTATGAGTGATCATTTAATTACAAGTGTAGAAAATCAAGTTGTTATCTCATTAAACCTAAATTTACAGAAACATTATTAGAATTTTGTGGATACAAAAGTAGTGACATTCTACAGATCTGAACACCAGAGAAAAATAGCTCATAAAAAGCATAAAGTCACAGAAAATGAAATATTTGGTCATTTAAATGTCAGTGGCTTAGAAAGAATATTGAGGGAAGGCACTGTTGCTGGAAAAAGAAGCAGAAGACCAACAGCTTGAAGGAGACATAGCACAATAATGGCACCTAGAACTAATTTTTCTGGCTGCCATGATGCCAGTGCATTAGATATAGCTAATTATATACAGTTCATGGCAGAAATCAAGCTGTAATACAGTTTTAGCTGATTAAGAAGATGAAAGAAAATCTTCCTCTTTTTATTTAAAATAGGTAAAAATAAACGAAATAATAAATTATTAAACTGTTTAATACTGCCTGTGATTTAATGTCAACGGAAGATGGTAGAAATGACAGAGAAACAGAAACCAGATGTCAGAAAGCAAGTGCACTTATATAACAACTGTCACCATTATTAAGACATTGAGTGCAAAGAGACAGATTATAAACAGCATATTCATTCCAGCATTAAGCTACAAGTGCCTGATATGGACATTATCTAAAGCCCATATACGCAAAATCACCACGTGCAAGATAAGATGCCTGAGAAAAGCAGCCAACCTAACCATTCGAGATTGAATGAATAATGACGCTATCAGATAAATTGTGGGAACAACACCTTGTACTAGATTCATCGAGAAATAGCAGATCAAGTGGTTTGGCCATCTCGTTAGAATGCAGCAAGATCAAATACCATCACAAACACTGCATCTCAAAAGATCAGCTACAAAAGCAAGAGGACAGCCGCGGAAAGTATGGATTGACAACATTAAAGACACTACACCTTCACTGCATGACGATAGCCAGTGGCAGCCAGCATGCACTGGATCGCAAACAATTCCTCCCCACTACGCTTTGCGGCAGAAGTGGTTTATGATGATGATGAATAATTTAAAAACTGTTTCAGTTTAACTGTATATCAAATCCATTTATTAAAGATGATATATTATGACCAAACAGAACAGTGTATTTACCATGCCTTTTCCACGTGTCTTTGCTGACGAGACATCTGTAACAATTGCTGTGCATAGACTAACATTTCCTTTGCTTACTCCACCAACAATCCTGGCTATCACGAACACAAAGAAGTTGGTAGAAACAGCCCAGAGTATGTAAGAAAATGATATTCCCAACTGAAAAAAAAAGAAAATTTAGACAAAAAGGTATCTTAAGATCCTGGAAATAAATCATAAATACAAATTTATCTAATATATCTAATAATCACACCAAGTGAAGATAATACAGCAACACATATTGTACAGGTACATGAATTTAAAAAAATACATAAAATTCATTAGCAGCATTTAGTTATTGACTGCTTCCTTTTTTATTTTCTTCTTCTTCTCCTTCCTTTTCCTTTGTTACCTTAGCTTTGATATTTCATGTTATACTTGGTATGACCCTAATATCTTATTGCTCATCGGCTTGTGTCATACTATATTAGTTTCTACCGGCCGAAGAGGTCATCAACAAAACTATATTATCATACTCTGTGCCCAGCAAACGTGACAATGCAGCAGATGCTGGATTAAGAGTATGGAATGTGAAGTATTTATAAATTCTAGGTTACAGCTTCATAATGTGAAATAGTTAGCTCTCTCTCCTCCATTTTTTTTTTTTTTACAACAGAAATACAAGAAAGAAATTGAGATTAGAGGACACAATAAACATTATAAAGAAATAGAAATCCACAAGGATTAATTGAACTTGTTATCTAAAAAAAAATGACAACAATTCACTGAACTCTAAAAGTGAAAAAATGATTGTTGCTTTCTCCTATTCTTTCTCACTTATGTTGCCTGTTCCTGTTAAAAATGTATAATGATGTGAAAGAACACT
>CAJHNH020004247.1:0-43795 GCA_905116865.2 Candidula unifasciata | reverse complement strand
TGTTGTGGCTACCCTTTATTACAGTTCCCTCATGTTGTGGCGACCCTTTATTTCAGTTCCCTCATGTTGTGGCTACCCTTTATTACAGTTCCCTCATGTTGTGGCGACCCTTTATTACAGTTCCCTCATGTTGTGGCGACCTTTATTACAGTTCCCTCATGTTGTGGCGACCCTTTATTACAGTTCCCTCATGTTGTGGCGACCTTTATTACAGTTCCCTCATGTTGTGGCGACCCTTTATTACAGTTCCCTCATGTTGTGGCGACCCTTTATTACAGTTCCCTCATGTTGTGGCGACCCTTTATTACAGTTCCCTCATGTTGTGGCTACCCTTTATTACAGTTCCCTCATGTTGTGGCGACCCTTTATTACAGTTCCCTCATGTTGTGGCGACCTTTATTACAGTTCCCTCATGTTGTGGCGACCCTTTATTACAGTTCCCTCATGTTGTGGCGACCTTTATTACAGTTCCCTCATGTTGTGGCGACCCTTTATTACAGTTCCCTCATGTTGTGGCGACCTTTATTACAGTTCCCTCATGTTGTGGCGACCCTTTATTGCAGTTCCCTCATGTTGTGGCGACCCTTTATTGCAGTTCCCTCATGTTGTGGCGACCCTTTATTGCAGTTCCTTCATGTTGTGGCGACCCTTTATTGCAGTTCCCTCATGTTGTGGCGACCCTTTATTACAGTTTCCTCATGTTGTAGCGACCCTTTATTACAGTTTCCTCATATTGTAGCGACCTCCAGACAATTATTTTCCTTCATAACTTTAATGATATGTGTTTTCCGGTGGTCTTAGGCGACCCTTGTGAAAGAGTCGTTCCACCGAAACAAAAAGGGTCACGACCCGCATATTAATAATTATGAGACGAATAACATTTTCTACTTCCGTCTTCCAGGTTGGGTCGGAGAGCTCTGAATTCACTTTGGATTTAGGCGGTAAATATTCACATTATGGTACGCTGAAGCCAGGACCCAAGATTTGTGACCTTGACCTATTACCAGACTCCTCTGTGCAACAAAACATCCAGGGCAATCATCATCATCAGCAACAGCAGCAGCAGCCGCCGCCGCAGCAGCAGCAGACACAGGACGACAGCGCCAGAAGCAGTCCGGTATCTGTCTGCAATTCATCTATAGGTGACGTATTTCTTGTCTTTTTGCGCTGTGTGTGTGTGTGTTTTTGTTTTTTACATTGTTAGTGTCATCGCTGTCGTTCTTCTTCACATTAGAACTCAATTTTGTTGTTACTGAATTATTTAGTAATCCTACTTCTGATATATGCAGAACATCACTAGTTCTCGGATAAATGACACGTATAATGATGATCAGGATGACGAAGACTATCATGATGATGATGATGATGATGACGAAGATAGAACAGTCGACATACTGACATGACCAGAAGATGTCATCGCCAGGCTCTGGACTTACTAACTTGATGATGAAGATGATGATGATGACAGAGGACAGTGGAGTGACCGAATTTAACATCATTCATCAGACAGACCAAACAAATAACGATGACTATATAACGACAAGGAGGAGAATGATTTTGATGACGTATCTGTCTGTCTTTATTTCATCTCTAACATGCGCGTAAACGATTTCCTCCTTCACCAGCAAAATCGCACCTGGAAAGAGAGTCTAACAGAGCAAAACCAACTCAGTTAAAACTCCTAAGGAATTATCATTAGGCGATTATATATTATTATACACCAATGAGCGAGTGAACCAACTGACAAGCAACAGGGGAGGAAGAATCGACAGAGCAGACATCATTAACTATGTTCATATGGGGCTAGCCGATAATGAATCGCTGACACAAATACAGCTGTATCATCTGAGAGTAAACCGTGGTGAAGCACTTATATGTAACATTTGAGGTCTAAATAGGAAACATTGTAATCAACTCCTCATGGAAACAGTAAGTAGAGGTACCTCGAAATTGCTACTTCAAAGTGTGGGTTCCAGGGCCCTATTGGGGGGGAAAACAAGAATAGACCCACTGCTTCCCCAACAAGCATGTCGAAAGAGTCGACAAATTAAGGGTTTCCTTTGAAGACGGATTGCATCGTCCCATAGGTAAGGAACCAACAGACTGTATACACATTAGTCAGATCTGTAAAACGGATGAGCACGCAACACTCAGGTTCTGGAACAAGTCTAAAATCCAGAGGTGGATGAACAACCATAACTTTCCACTGGAGCTTACAGCCGGTGAACGCGAAGAAGAAGATGAAGAAAATGCTGCTGTATCAGAGGATTGCGCACACATGGGAATGACCGATGTGCAGTGACCTCGATTGTGACGCAACAATAGAGGCACCCCTTTAGTGTGTACTCTCTGGTCCTGTGTGACTAAGGAATGCATAACAGTGATGACCTAGAGGTTTGTTCCAGAGGATAGCCTTGTTGAGCGTGTTAGCATTTCAGGAGCAACAATTGTGGTTAGTATTCACTCAATGGTTTCTCCCTGGCTCCATTGATTTCACCAGTTTATAACAATCATAGAAGTGAACAGTTTTGTCGTAGCAGTTAACTTCCTGTCAAATATTCTTGTTTGTGCCAGAAAATCGACTCTCAGGAAGACGGGATATTCTCAGAGGAGTAAAAAGAGAGACGTCAATTCAGGGGGCACAATTATGCTGAGTATAATTGTAAATAAATGGGTGTATTAAAACCTTAGCGTATTACAAACAGGGGAAATAATCGAACACATTCTACGGTGAGAAAGGGAAACAAAAGATGTAAGAAGAGTTGCATCTAACTAGAATAAACAGTTTTCCTTCTCCGCTTACTTCTCTACATCTTCATCTTTATCCTCTTTCTTTCTCTCGATTCCTCCTCCTCCTTGTTTTGCCTTTAACCTTCCAAGGAAGCACAGGCCCTGAACCAACCAACACCACGTTATGTGTAGACGTCCTTAACCACATAGAACTTAAGGCTTCGGCTCGTAGGTTTAGGTTTAAACAACGGATCAACATCATGGCACAACGGTAGTAAACAGTAAGTGCGCCGTTCTACTTGTAACTCAAGCATGAGTCCATGAGCTCTGCAACACCGGCAAGGATCCCGAAAATAACGTGGGTGGATTTTAAACTTCAAATTTGCTGCTTTCCTAATATCCTACCCCAAACAGGGGAAATCGGCTTTGTGGCTAAGTCGATGCGAACGCTTCGCTTCGTAATGCCGGGATGCCAGGTCCGATCCCAGCTGCGGGCCATGCGCCTTGCGTTGGTTTCGACAGTGGTATCCAGAAAGCAATGGCAAACTACTGGATGTAAATTGCCTAGAAAAACCACACAACAGCCAGGGGCTGTTAGGGTTGGTTCTGCAACGTCCTGTAAAGGATGCGCAACTTAAAAAAAAACAGGGGAAATCCGCAGGTAACGCGACAGTCTTATATTTCAGGGAGTGGGAGATAGGTTGCACTCTTTCGTGGGACGTAGGTGGGTTGGGGTTAGGGCCAGTCTTACCACACTCTAAAATGGTGGACAGTTCTGTGACGTTATCTGGGGTAGGATAATACGAAAGAACCCCAAATGTTGCCTGGGTAGCGCTGCTAGGTTACTGTTCTCGATTTCCAACTGGCAAGAAATTTTTGCGGCCAGAAGAGCTAGAAAAAGAACCTTATATCTCCCTCGACACTCACAGCGGTAAAAGAGGAAGTGAAGAAGAAGAAGAAGAAGAAGAAGGAGAAGAGATTCTTTACGTGCGCAACAATGCACACGGGCGTCTCATCCTACTACACAGAGACCAGGGAAATTTACTAGAAGTCAACGTTAAAAATTTCCAACCTTCACCGGGGCTTGAACTCGGGACTTCCAGCACTCTAGGCTGACGCCATACCTCAAGATCACGTAGCCCCCCCCCCACCCCTTGCATCAGCTCGCCGGTGTAACCACTACGGGTTAACGTACGGCCCGAGGACATACCCACTTTATGTGTGTGTATGTGTGGTTATCTTGAAGCCACCATCTTGGTTGGGAGCCTAATATAATCTAACTGTTGAGCGGGATTTTACATCTGAATTGTGGCACTTTGTGTCACCGTTGTTAATCGCAAGTTTTACCGGCCCGGTGGTGTGAACGTCACTTGCTTCCGTAACTTGTACTCTTCCGCTAGCGACCAACAAGATGGGTTTGGCAACATCGGGGTGCTCTCATCCTTGCAGACGTGGGGCCAGATCACGGTCATGCTGAGTCTGCAATAGCTCCGATGGTCTTATTAGGAAATATAGCTTCAAGAACTGCAGACGTGATTTCAAGCAATATTCGGATGAGTTAAAAAGCTTTAGCTGAGCTCAGATTATGATGTATTGTCTAACTTTTAATGATTGTGAGGGGTAAAAAAGGTAAGCAAATTTGATTGGCCATTTCAGTAAATATGGGTGTTGACAGGAAAGTTCTTTTCAGCTTGAATGTGGAATATGGGATATGTTTGGTCTCTGACTTTGGCGTTGCCAACGATCTTCGTAATTCCGAGGTAGCAGGATCGATCCCATCAATAGACGAATTGGCAGCAGACCGTTTTGCATTGGTTTCGACAGTGGTACAGAGAGCTGACAGTTCACAAAGCAATGGCAAACTACTGAATGTAAAATTGCATAGAAAAATCGTAATATTCCCCCCCCCCCCCTCCTCACAAAAAAAAAATAAAAATAAATTCAGCAACATTTTTTAAATAATACGCAACTAACTCAACTTGTCGGTTTGTCGTCCAGATGAAACATTTTTTAAAGCTGATAATGATAGTGTAAACCTTTAGGTAGCAGCACGGACAGGACAAAGCGATCGTAGATTGTTCGTTACCGAATTCTTCCCGCCTGGCTACAGTTTATGACTGTTCTTTACCGACCTCTTCACACCTGGCTACAATTGATGATTGTTCTTTACCGACCTCTTCATGCTTGGCTACAGTTTATGATTGTTCTTTACCGATTTTTTCATACTTGGCTACAGCTGATGATTGTTCTTAACCGACCTCTTCTCACCTGGCTACAGCTGGTGATTGTTCTTTACCGCCCTTTCACGACTGGCTACAGTTATTGATTGTTCTTTACCGACCTCTTCATGCCTGGCTTCAGTTGATGATTGTTCTTTACTGACCTCTTCACGCCTGGCTGCAATTACTGTTTGTTCTTTACCGACCTCTTCACACCTGGCTACATTTGATGATTGTTCTTTACCGACCTCTTCACACCTGGCTTCAGTTAATGATTGTTCTTTACTGACCTCTTCACGCCTGGTTTCAGTTAATGATTGTTCTTTACCGACCTCTTCATGCCTGGCTACAGTTAATGATTGTTCTTTACCGACCTCTTCACAGCTGTCTTCAATTGATGATTGTTCTTTACCGACTTCTTCACGCCTGGCTTCAGTAGATGTTTGTTCTTTACCGACCTCTTCATGCCTGGCTTCAGTTGGTGATTGTTCTTTACCGACCTCTTCACGCCTGGCTACAGTTAATGATTGTTCTTTACCGACCTCTTCCTGCAAGGCTTCAGTTGAGGATTGTTCTTTACCGACCTCTTCCTGCCAGGCTTCAGTTGAGGATTGTTCTTTACCGACCTCTTCCCGCCTGGCTGCAGTTGATGATTGTTCTTTACCAACCTCTTCACGCCTATCTTCAGTTGGTGATTGTTCTTTACCAACCTCTTCACGCCTATCTTCAGTTGTTGATTGTTCTTTACCAACCTCTTCACGCCTATCTTCAGTTGAGGATTGTTCTTTACCAACCTCTTTCCTCCGGGCTTCAGTTGATGATTGTTCTTTACCGACCTCTTCACGCCTGGCTACAGTTGATGATTGTTCTTTACCGACCTCTTCACGCCTAGCTACAGTTAATGATTGTTCTTTACCGACTTCTTCACGCCTGGCTTCAGTAGATGTTTTTTCTTTACCAACCTCTTCACGCCTGGCTTCAGTTGGTTATTGTTCTTCACCAACCTCTTCCCGCCTAGCTTCAATTGGTTATTGTTCTTTACCAACCTCTTCCCGCCTAGCTTCGGTTGGTTATTGTTCTTCACCAACCTCTTTCCGCCTAGCTTCAGTTGGTTATTGTTCTTTACCAACCTCTTCCCGCCTAGCTTCAATTGGTTATTGTTCTTTACCAACCTCTTCCCGCCTAGCTTCGGTTGGTTATTGTTCTTCACCAACCTCTTCCCGCCTAGCTTCAGTTGGTTATTGTTCTTTACCAACCTCTTCACGCCTAACTACAGTTGATTACTAACACTATCTATGTCTGTCTATTGGTTTGGTCCTATTCTTGTCATTGAGCCTAATAATTTAGGACGCATGGCTAGTGCTGTCGCCACGTACTGTGCTAGTTATGATTTTATGTGCATTTATATATATATATATATATATATATATATATATATATATATATATATATATATATAAAGAGAGAGAGAGAGAGAGAGAGAGAGAGAGAGAGAGAGAGAGAGAGAGAGAGAGAGAGAATTTTTTCTTAATGCATAAACAAATGAATAGTCATACAAAGATCACAGAAACTGACCACTTTCAGAAAACAGCAGCAGAAGTACAATAATAATTTATGGAATTATAAAGGCATATAAACAATTGCAACATTCTCATTTGTCTTAGCAGAGGAGTTGTCGGAATTATAGTTAATGTTTGAGAGCGGGACTATTCAAACGGTCTATAGATACATGTTTTCTATTAGTTTGCGTTTACTAGCTGTAAACTTCGGCTAAAAGTCTCCGTGGTGGGTCCTCTTCTGGAATCTGGCTTTGTTCCAAGACTTGAGTGTTGCGTGCATGTAATAGTTGTGAGTGGAAAAGGAAGGGAGGAAGGCGGGGGAGAGAGGGCACACAAAATCTATCGTTTGTAATGCAACCTGTAGTTTGTTTTGTCTAACGTGGGCAACTGTTGCTTCTATTGCAGCATCTGACCTTGATCTTGGCCACGGGATCAGGAGGGCGGAGTCGTGCGAGAGTGTGGCCTCAGACTCCAGTGTCCTGGAGATGCAGCCGGACATGGCAAAGATCGGGCAGATCGAGTTCGCTCTACAGTACGACAAGTGAGTCACTGATATCTACCGTCACTTGTGCGTAGTTTCACCTAACTTAGACTGAAGGCCTCTCTAAAATCTATTTAACATTTATCTGTTGAGCCGTTCGTGGGGTAGCGACTAGATGCTTGCTTGCTGATCCGAAGGTCGTGGGTTCAGATCTTGAGGGAGCCGGATTTTTGGGGGTGAGGGGGTTGGATGTTTCAACTTGGCTTCCAGGTCGATCTAGCCTTAAATAGGTACCAGGTAAAGTTCTGGGAAGTAAAGGAGACCAGCGTGTTGTTGACCATATCACCCGCCGACTGCTGATTGGCCTATAAAATATAGGTCTAGCCCTACATGCCCATTACGACTGGAGGCGTAGACAAGTTTCTTGACTTGTCTTGGAAGCCGCGGTATTTTATGACAGTTTGGATTGCCAAGGGAAACATTGCAAGAAGACGCTGCCTGCTGACATAAATCTCTTGAATTCGAATCCACATAAAGGGATTTGTTTTCCTATATTCTTTCGGTAATTTAAAAACAATTATTTTCCATTATTAAAAAACAATTGACTAGGAAATAAATGCGATGAATCATGTTCACAGTAACATCTTTAGACTATCATTATAAAATAAGGGGTGGGGGAGGGGGGAAGGGGGCGATTGCAGTCAAGCTAACATGAAGAAATTAATCGACCGAACTAAGAACTAAATAGCTTAATGAAAGTGGAAAGTAGACTCGTAGTTTATAGAGAGAAACAACACACACATTCACTGTCATCACCGGAAATCAGAACGCTGATCAAGGGAAAAATACAAGAAATTTTGGAGAGCACAAACTAAAATCCATAAGACCCCCATCAGCAGGCTCAACAGAAAGCAACAAACATCAGTTTTCCGTCTCCCCCGTGTGGGTTCCGGGGCCCTGTTATAGGGAAAACAAGAATAGACCCACTGCCTACCCAAAAGCATGTCGTAAGAGTCCACTAATTGGGAGCTTCCTTTAAAGTCGGAGTGCATCTGCCTGAGAGGCAAGGAACCAACAGTCTGTACACAAATATGTCAGATCTGTCAAACGGGTGCACACGCAACACTTAAGTTCTGGATCAGGACTGCAGTCCAGAAGTGGATGAACAACAAGAACTTTCCACCAGTTTACAGCTGGTGAATGCAAAGAAAAAGAAGTTTTCCGTCTACGAACAGGACACTGCAGGCTCAACTACCACATGCAAAAAGTAAAGATTGTAAAGTCTCCACAGTGGCCTGTCAAACAGGACCACAAATACCTGAGCACATTTGGAGCCCTGCCCACTCTACCTGCAACTTCGAAAAGACACCAGGCCCCAGGAGCAAAGTGTGCAGAGCAAGCTATGGGGAACCATGAATGACATGCGAGTTCATAGAGGCAACCCACCAGATGGTCTGATCTGAGATTATGAAACCGAACGCAGAGAAGAAGAAGTCCAAGGATGAACATTAATCTATTGAAATAAGAACTAAACAACTTAACGAGGGTGGGAAAAAATATAATATAACACCTGCAGTTGCAAAGCATGGCATATATTCTATTTCTACTTATATAGTTGATCATTCTAATCAAAGTTTAAAGCGATCTCTCATTAGGGAGGTCGTCTGTGCAACGCCATTCCGTGTTCTCATAGTCCATGCTGTGTGAGTCATCCTATAGAAGAATGCTGACACGTTGAAACAGACTCAACAGATCTGTATGTCCTAATTCCACTGGCTGTTTGTTCCTTTCTCCTCACAACGGAGCGTAGACCATTTATCACCCCACTCCAGGTTGTGTGAAATTTGTCTGAACTGTCTGAATTTTCTACCTAAGATAGTTGTCTATGAGATCAAATCTATCCAGCTTCACAAAAACCCCCTTCGTCATCATTATCATCATCATCATTATCATCCTCATTATGACAAACATCATCATCATTATCAAGCTCACCATGATCATTATCATCATCAACAAACACATCAACATTATTATCATCATCATTGTGGAACTCAATATCATCATTACAATTCATCACCATCAGCAAACCCACCACCATCATCATCATTATCATCGTCATCATCATCATTAAACTCATCAGCATCATTATCAAGATCACCATCGTCATCACCATCCTCAGCAAACTCATCATCATCAAGCCCAGCATCGTCATCATCATCATCATTGTCAAATTCTTTTTCACCATCATTATCATCGACTAAATTATTTGTTGTTATTTCAGAGAAGCCAGTGAGTTGATCATCAGTATATACCAGTGCCGGGATTTGACCCCCAACCCCTACACTGGTACGCTGGACACGTTCGTCAAGGGAATCCTCATGCCCGGCACTGACAGCAAGTTTCAGACAAAAGTCAGTTGCAATCAATGTTTTTCTTGTGTCGGGCCAGCCGTTTCTTGGTCCACTTTTGCTCTTGTCTTTCTCTCCTGTTTCTCTCTCCACGTGGAACTCGGGATAGCTCAGTAGCTGGAACACTTTCCTTTATCTCTAGTTAGTTGCATATCCTTTATAGGACGTCGCAGAACCAACCCTGGCATTTGTTGTGGTTTTTCTAGGCAAATATACGTCCAGTAGTTTGCCATTGCTTTCTAAACAGTCGGCTTCTCGATACCACTGTCGAAACCAACGCTAGGCGCAAGGCCTACAGCTGGGATCGAACCCAGTACCTCGGCATTACGAAGCTGGTTCGCAACGCCTAAGCCACAGACGCCGTCTTTCCCTTATCATGTGTTCAAATTCCCATCAATGGTAGTATTTCACAAAAAGAATCTAATCAATAGGTATTTTAGGACATGCTTAAAATAGGACTAGGAAATGTTATAATAAGTTAGGTTAGTTGCTTATCCTTTACAGGACGTTGCAGAACCAACCCCAACCTGTTGTGTGGTTTTCTAGGCAAATTTATGTCGAGTAGTTTACTATTTGCGTCGGCTCCCTGATACCACTGTCGAAACCACTGCAAGACGCATAGCCCGCAGCTGGGATCGAACCCGGCACCACGGCATTACGAAGCGTTCGCATCGACTTAGCCACAGAGCCGACTGTTATAACAAGCACAATGGACAATATTATTACTATTATTTATCATCATTTACCGACTCTAAACTCTGGTAAAAAGTTCTGCTTGTTCGTCCGCTTCTGTAATTTGGTTTTATTTATTCTTCTTCTTCTTTCGTTAGCTTCAATAAAATTATCTTCATCTGCAATGTTGTTTCTAGTATGAACTTCAAGTCTTTTGTAATTCACTCAGCGACCCGTAAAGTTTGACTTGCACCGATGTTTTGTTTTAAAACTTGAGTTGTGTATGAACATATTTTTTACATATGTGGCTTATATAACCAGACTGTAAGTACCTTGCTTAACATACAAGTTTACTCCGACTTTTACATAATGCTTGTTGCAGGTCAGTAGGTCATTTTTTCCCCATCCTCAGATGGTGCTATGGGAGCCACACAGGGAAAAGGGATTTTATGATATTTCTTACAGTATTCGAGTCTTGAGTAGGCTTCGTAAAGTCCAGACTAGCACAATACACATAATCAAGTGCCATTACAACAGGCATCTCCTCTTTTCATTATTTCTTTTTGTTCCTCTGACAATCTTCTTCCTTTTTCCATCGATCCAGCCTTTCTTTTTATGTTAATCCCTCATTCTTCATAAACTTCTCCCCTTCTCTCTCTCTCTCTCTCTCTCTCTCTCTCTCTCTCTCTTTGTGTGAGTATGTGTGCGTGCGTGTGTGTCGCTCTCTTTCTGTCTCACACATACGTAAACTAACCTACTTGGTTATGTATGATCAGACCGTCAAGAACACCACAGACCCAGTCTACAAAGAACGGTTCGTGTTCTCCGTGGAGCCAGAACATCTGCTGGGCAAGCTGCTGCAGCTGCAGGTCTTCTCTGTGGACAAGTACGCCCGTCAGAAGGTCATCGGCGAGGCAGACGTCAGGGTCGGTGACATTGACCTTCACCTGCCCATGAAAATGTGGTTCAATCTGCGAGACATCGATGAGGTAATTTGTTTGTTGACTATAGTGGGGCATTTTGTTTGTGGGGAAATTATACTTTGTAACAATGAAATATTGTGTTTGTAATAATGAGATACTGTGTTTGTAATAATTAGATTTTGTGTTTGTAATACTTATTATGTTTGTAATAATGAAATATTATGTTCATTAAAATTACATAATCTTTTCATAATATTGTGATATTAAGTTTGTTATAGCGAGATATTATGTTTGTTATAATGAGATGTTCTGTTTGTATAAATGAGATCTTCTGTTTCTTATAATGAGATGTTCTGTTTGTAAAATCGAGATCTTCTGTTTCTAATAAAGACATGTTCTGTTTGTGATAATGAGATATTGTTTTTGCAATACTTATTATGTTTGTAATAATGAGATATTATGTTTTTATAATGACATGTTCTTTTCATAATATTGTGATATTATGTTTGTTATCGCGAGATATTATGTTTGTTGTAATGAAATGTTCTGTTTGTAAAAATGAGATCTTCTGTTTCTAATAATGAGATGTTATTTTTGTGATGATGAGATATTGCGAGATAGTGAGACGTTCTGTTGGTTAAAATTAGACATTATGTTTGTAATAATCAAATATTATGTTTGCAATAATGAGATATTCTGTTCGTAATAACAGGATAGTTTGTTTATTATAGGAAAACAATCCCCCACCGCCCCCCCTCACACACACACACACACACACAAACAGGCCGTGGTTAGAGTGACGTTCTGCAGAATCCTGCTAAATGATGATGATCAATTTATGAAAAATTAGTTAGCCATAGAGTTTTGTATTCAGTAATGAAAGTGCATACAGGAATCGCCAAATCAGTTGTTGGCAGCTCTACATCTCTCCAGTCTCTAGGGTTACATTGTGCGATAGGAAGGCAGACGCCTCACAGCCAGTGGGGATGGCGAGTATGACTAGCAAGAAACTGCTCGCGTCAAGAAAAAGTCTTCTTCATGTAGAGCATGGAATTATGGGACAATTTGTGACAAAGCTTGTATTTACAGACGCTCAGCGTTGAATCTGCAGTCCATTTCTCTTGTTACTGTGTTCATCCTATGTATCGCATATTTGTAATGAAAATGTAAGAATAAATCAGTCACACTCTCTTGTATCTTCATCTTGTTCGCGTTCACCGGCTGTAACCTCTGGGGGAAAAGGGAAAAAGGGGGGCGGGGGGGGGGGGGGGCTTCAGGGTGTTCGTCATCCTCTGTAATTTTGTATTGTTCTAGAAACTGAAAGTCGCATGCACATCTGTTTCACACATCTGGCTAATTTATATGCAGACTCTTGGTTCCTTGCCTTTCAAGCAGATGTACTCTGGCTTCGAAGGATGTCATAAATTAGTCGGCTCCTACGACATGCTTGTTGACAAGACAGTGGGTCTCTTCTGGTTTTTTTCTTTCTATATGGGTCCTCGGAATGCATACGGGTCATTCTTGTGTCTAATTAACATAAGCCTTGTATGTGAACATAATGAAGACATGTATCCAGTAACACAGACAATGGTCACATATAATTGACAGAAGCCTTGTATGTGAACATAATGACGACATGTATCCAGTAACACAGACAATGGTCACATATCATTGACGGAAGCCTTGTATGTCAACATAATGACGACATGTATTCAGTAACACAGACAATGGTCACATATCATTGACAGAAGCCTTGTATGTGAACATAATGACGACATGTATCCAGTAACACAGACAATGGTCACATATCATTGACAGAAGCCTTCTATGTGAACATAATGACGACATGTATCCAGTAACACAGACAATGGTCACATATCATTGACAGAAGCCTTGTATGTGAACATAATGACGACATGTATCCAGTAACACAGACAATGGTCACATATCATAGACAGAAGCCTTGTGTGTGAACATAATGACGACATGTATCCAGTAACACAGACAATGGTAAGATATCATTGACAGAGGTCTTGTATGTGAACATAATGACGACATGTATCCAGTAACACAGACAATGGTCACATATCATTGACAGAAGCCTTCTATGTGAACATAATGACGACATGTATCCAGTAACACAGACAATGGTCACATATCATTGACAGAAGCCTTGTATGTGAACATAATGACGACATGTATCCAGTAACACAGACAATAGTCACATTTGATTGACAGAAGCCTTGTATGTGAACATAATGACGACATGTATCCAGTAACACAGACAATGGTCACATATGATTGACAGAAGCCTTGTATGTGAACATAATGACGACATGTATTCAGTAACACAGGCGATGGTCACATATCATTGACCGAAGCCTTGTATGTCAACATAATGAAGACATGTATCCAGTAACACAGACAATGGTCACCTAACATTGACAGAAGCCTTGTATGTGAACATAATGATGACGTGTATCCAGTAACACAGACAATGGTCACATATCATTGACAGAAGCCTTGTATGTGAACATAATGATGACATGTATCCAGTAACACAGACAATGGTCACATATCATTGACAGAAGCCCACGGAGTATGGGGACATCCTGTTCTCTCTGAGTTATCTCCCTACAGCCGAAAGGCTCACTGTGGTGATTGTCAAGGCCAGAAGTTTGCGGTGGAGGAATGGGAAAGACGCCGGAGGTGAGGAGGTTTGTGTGTCTTGTGGTTCAGTTAGCGGGCAGTGGAGTGAGTAAATGATTGAGAGAGAGAGAGAGAGAGAGAGAGCAAGAGAGAGAGAGAAAGAACAAGAGAGAGAGAGAGAGCAAGAGAGAGAGAGCAAGAGAGAGAGAGCCAGAGAAAGAGAGAGTAAGAGAGAGAGTAAGAGAGAGAGAGCCAGAGAGAGAGAGCCAGAGAGAGATAGTAAGAAAAAGAGAGAGAGAGAGTAAGAGAGAGAGGGAGTAAGAGAGAGAGAGTAAGAGAGAGAGAGAGAGTAAGACAGAGAGAGTAAGAGAGAGAGAGTAAGAGAGAGAGAGAGAGTAAGAGCGAGAGAGTAAGAGAGAGAGAGAGTAAGAGAGAGAGAGAGTAAGAGAGAGAGAGTAAGAGAGAGAAAGTAAGAGAGAGAGTAAGAGAGAGAGAGTAAGAGAGAGAGTAAGAGAGAGAGAGAGTAAGAGAGAGAGAGTAAGAGAGAGAGAGTAAGAGAGAGAGTAAGAGAGAGAGTAAGAGAGAGAGAGTAAGAGAGAGAGAGAGTAAGAGAGAGAGGGAGTAAGAGAGAGAGAGAGAGAGAGAGAGAGTAAGAGACAGAGTGAGAGAGAGAGAGAGAGAGAGAGAGTATATACAGTTTTCACTTCTCTGTCATCTGACATTGTTACTCCGCAATGAATCAGTTAATATATTTACAAGCTTGGTTATTGCTATTCTATGTAATGACATATGGCAAGTTTCTCAAACATGAACTGATCTAGAGAAAGCAGTTTCCAAATGATATCATCATCATCATCATCATCATCATCATCATCATCATCATCAAGTAAGTACCTTGCCGACTGGCGTGGGCCATCATACATGCCAACAATCTGCGGTCTTCAACAGCATATATTAGTTCGGGGGTTGATCCCCCTCTTCCCCCCCCCCCACCCCATGCCATGACAAAAGGCTGTCAAGTGTCATCTCGCTTTGTCTTTCTCTGTCTCTATTTCTCCAGATCTTTCCAGTGGTCCCAACAGGTTCCAGTTTCCTTCGTCTCACAACAAGATAAAATAACAATGACCGTCTTTTTCTGATTGTTGTGAATGATTGCCTTCAACCCCACGTCTCTTCAAAAACATCTGGGTTGCTCGTTTCTTACGTCCAAGGAATTATATGGATTCTTCAGTCAAACCACATCTCCGAGTCTTCAATAAAGTACTGGCTGCAACAGTCTGTGCAGAAATCATGTCTTCAAATGTTATTTTTAATCTCCAAAACCAAAGCTTAAAACACTGAGTTCTTCCTGATGTTCTAATGCCTTTTACAGCAGAATATAATTTTCTGTGATTGTGCAAGTAGCGAGCGTTTTTGTTACAAAATTGTGTACTCGAGAAAGTCTTATGTGCCCTGTGAACCATTTTCTTTTACTTATTTATGGCTGAATCCACTTTTAATTTCTTTGCCCCTTCCCTCTCTTCTCTCTCTCTCTCTCTCTCTGTCTCTCTCTCCTTCTGTCTGTCAGTCTCTTTCTTCCTCTTTCTCTAGTTTTCCCTTGCCATCTCTCTCTACCTTCCCATCGCATCCCTCCATCTCTCTTCTCTCTCGTATTCTGCCATTCGTTCTCTCACTCTTTCTCTTCGCTTCCCATCTCTCTGTCTATGTGTCTCTTAGTCTTTCTGTTATTTTCTCTCTCTCCCCTTCTTTCTATAGATTTTCCAACCATCTCTCTGCCTTTCCACCCTTACTTTTCTCTCCTTTTCCGTTTTCTGTTCCCCCTCTCTCTTTGTCTCTTTCTCTCTACATCTCATTCTCACATCTCATTGCTTATTTCAAACCTGCTTTCTCAATCATTGTTTGTATCTTCTCTGTATCTATCTTCTCTTTTTCTATCCTCTCTATCTATCCTTTTTTCTCTTTCCCCTCTATAATTTTCCATATCACTTTCTCTCTCCTCTTCCATTGCTCTGTGTCTCTTTGTCCTTTGGGCTCTCCCATATTCCTCCCTCTGTAGCTCTACCACTCATGTGTTTTCTCTGTGATTCTGTAGATCTCCATTCCTTCCATAAAAACGAGAATCACTAACTTGCCACGTGTCCACAGATCCATTTGTGAAAGTCTACCTGCTTCACAACGGCAAGAAGATCAGCAAGAAGAAAACCTCAGTCAAGCGAGGAGAGAAAAACCCCATCTTCAACGAGGCGATGATCTTCTCTGTCCCAGCTTCAGCCTTGCCGGTATGTTTACTGTCAGGGCAGACAGACTTACAGACTCAGTCAGACACGGTCTGTCACAGACAGACATTCACTGACATGCAGACATCCATTCTCTGAGACATTCAGCTAAATATACGGACAGGCATACAAAAACATGGTCACAGACATATATACAAACAAGCACACATTAATACTGACACACACAGACAGCCACACATTGTACTGATACATTATTACTTACGTACAGAGACATATACAGGAGAGACATATACAGGAGGTCATCTAATACGACAGAGGCAGAGACTGATAAAGACCAAAATACACAGAGAAAAGAGCTAGAGAGTGAACTTAAAACTGTGGGGAGGACATGGGGTAAGCAGTTTGTTTTAGCAAAATGTAAGTAGTTTGGTGGGTGTGAGTGTGTGGAGAAGAAGAAGAAGAAGAAGAAGAAGAAGAAGAAGAAGAAGAAGAAGAAGAAGAAGAAGAAGAAGAGAAGAAGAAGAAGAAAAAGAAGAAGAAGAAGAGGAAGAAGAAAAAAGAAGAAGAAGAAGAAGAAGAAGAAGAAGAAGAAGAAGAAGAAGAAGAAGAAGAAGAAGAAGAAGAAGAAGAAGAAGAAGAAGAAGAAGAAGAAGAAGAAAAAGAAGAAGAAGAAGAAGAAGAAGAAGAAGAAGAAGAAGAAGAAGAAGAAGAAGAAGAAAAAAGAAGAAAAAAGAAAAGAAAAAGAAGCAGCGGCTATGCAATGGTGGGCAGTAAAAGTGTCCCTTTCAGACATCATTTTTTTTAGCTTTACTGATAATTGACACTATCTGTTGATTACTGGTATCTGTTATTTTGGAAATAAAAGAGCCATTACAGAAGTAGTGGTGGCGGTGGTGGTGGCGGTGGTGGTGGCGGTGGTGGTGGCGGTGGTGGTAGTAGAAAGAAGAAGAGCAGGAAAAGAAGAATAACTGTGACAGACGGGGAAGAAAATGCTAGAGAAATTGCTATAGAAGGAGACAAGAAGAAACAAGACAGCAACAGGTGTGGATACGTTGAGAAGATTCAGACAATAAAATTAATGTAACTCAACTCCAAGTAGAAACGAAAAGAATATAAAAGACTTACTGTATATTTATAAGGACAAAAATCTACCCCCCAAAAAAAAAAAAAAAAAAAAAAAATTTTAACGTGTTTTAGTAAACAATACAAATCGATATGCAATGCATGTTTTTTTTTTTTTTTTTGGTGTGTTTCCAGAGTGTTCAGCTGCGTATCACAGTAGCCGAATACCAGTCTGAGAACAAGACGCCATCTTTAGGTCATGTGATTATTGGAGCCAACACTTCCGGCACAGAGTCCACACATTGGAATCAGATGATGACGTCACTGCGAAAACCAGTTGCCATGTGGCACTTCCTGAGAAAATAGCAGCCCAATCTATCATTTTCTTCTATCCACTGATTTCGATTGTGGTTGTTCTTGTTAAATATTTACTAGCCTAATGTAGAATCTGTATTATCAGCAAGGCTTTTGTCCAGATACAAAAGTGACCCATCACTGGCACGGTCAAAGAAAGTAACCCAGATATTTTGATAGTGGTGAGAGCTTGAAGAAAACATTACAAACATCAGCAAGAGACAGTCATCATTTCTGGGCATGTTATGAGGACACGGAAACTGGAACATGTTGTGACCTCTTGAAAGATATGTGGAAAAAGAGACAGAGGAAGACAGCATGAACATATTCTCGACTGTCTTCTACCATGGCATTGAGGGGTGAGTGCATTTGGGCTGGTAAAGATAGGAGGTTCGGCTAGGCACTTGATAACGATGACACATCGCAGTTTCTCACGGATGGTGTCTGTATTCACCACATAGTGTTGATGCCAGTAGCCTTGAAAAAAAAAAAAAAAAAGCTTTAAGAAATATGCGTGTCCTGTGCACCCTAGCGCGCTGCCAGGAAAAAAAAAAAGCTTTAAGAAATATGCGTGTCCTGTGCACCCTAGCGTACTGCCAGGAGAAAAAGCCTCCAGTGTCAACATATCTGAATGATTCTTGAAGACTGTTGTCAGCAGATGTTGTCCTGTAGTCCTAATCCTCTATTTTTCTGTCCCTAAATGTAGTATAAGTCCTGTGCTAACCTCAGTCGAACCTGCTTATCTTTAGTCCTCTCCTGACCCATTGTCTACCCAACAGTATTCGTATTTGAATATAATAAATTGTCACTACGTTTTGTTAGTTTTCCAACAATTTCTATTGCCAAGTAAGTTCAGGAAAACGGATAATCTAGTAAAACCATTATCAAGTTATTTTTCCCTTTCACTTTGAACACCCAATATCATCATGTGTTCTTCACATTGTGATTAGCTAGGCAAATGTCTAGTTCATCTCGTCATCTCCACCTATTCTCTACATGACAGACTTGTCTTATTTCATGTTTGTAGTTATCAGTCTTCATGTGTCCGCTCTATACGATAGAAGTGTACGACGGAAGTGTACGATGGAAGTGTACGATAGAAGTGTACGATAGAAGTTTACAATGGAAGTGATTTAAGTTTAGCATTCACATTCTGGTAGTGAGTTTAAATGCTATGAAAGCATATGTTGCATCCTTGTGAAATGCAAGTTCAATAACTCTGTCTAATCTTTGACTGTGTGGATCCTTGGCTCTGGTAGGGAGGGGCTGGTGGGGCAGGGTGGTGTGATATCCACTGCACTCTGACAAGCATGTCCTAAAGTGTATGGCTGTGACAAGATTTATTGAAGCTGATGGTGTTTGACGAAAAGCACACACATCGACGAGGAAGTAGAATAAGTAGAAGAAGAAGAAGAGGAAGAAGAAGGAGGAGGAGGATGAGGACGAGGAGGAGAAGGAGAAGAAGAAGAAGAAGAAGAAGAAGAAGAAGAAGAAGAAAAAGAAGAAGAAGAACAAAAAAGAACAAAAAGAAAAAGAAGAAGAAAAAGAAAAAGAAGCAGAAGAAGAAGAAGAAGAAGAAGAAGAAAGAAGAAATGAAGAAAAAGAAAAAGAAAAAGAAGATATATTGTGTAGTCAGTAAGAGAAATGGCGTAAACAAGAAGCACACCCCCGTCTGACTCGTGTTATTATTTCAAATGCATTTGTCAATTTTCTCTCATGAATTCATTTGCACTTCTTGCTTTCATATGTTGCCTCAATCGAGTTAGAGATTCTCTGCACAAATTTGCGGTCAACGTTTTTATTATGAGCATCAACATCATCATCTTCCTCGTATTTTATCACCAAGTCCTCGGAAACAAGATCCAGACAAGGCTCCTCACCCGTGACCTTCGAAGCGAAGCTTGCCACTCTGCACGAATTGTGCCTGTCCTAACCTTCCTCAACCTGCTTTCTGAGTCAGTTACAGTCAATATGTGTGCGTGGGTGCGTCTGTGCGCGAGTGCGTGTGTGTGTGCGCGTGTGTGTGTGTGTCTTTGTGTGCGCGCGCGTGTGTGAGTGTGTGTGTGTGTGTGTGTGTGTGTGTGCGGTGTTTTCTGGCCAGGGAAAAGCTGCAGAAAGCTGGATGTTGTGGTATCATATGCTAGGCTCTCCTGCAACAAACGTCGACCATCAGCTTTTGCTAAGAAACTCCAAGCACTTCTTTTGCCTCTTGACACAGAGCCGTCAGTATAAATAAATAATCGCTGTGTAAGAATATGTGTGTGGAGTGTGTTTGTGTGTGTGTGTGTGGGTGTGTGTGTGTGTGGGTGTGTTTGTGTGTTTGTCTGGGGATATGTTAATGACATGTCTTGTGATCCAATAAAATATGGTATTAGAATCCTTAGTGGCTGTTAAAGTTGGGGGACGTGCACTTGTTGAAATGCCAAGAGTGCTGTGATATGGTTGTTTGTTTCAACCACAAATAACATTAACATATATATGCGACGTTGTATTAACTCGACGGTCTTACCGGCGACCACGCGTATTCTATATTACAGGATGTGAGCGGTTTAACAAACCTATAACATGTACAACTGGCCAATCCAACCCCCCCCCCCCCCCCCCCACCACCCCACACACTTAACCTAGGTCGGACGAAAGAGTGCATTCTACACCCCTTTAAACCAGTGACAGGTCAGTTAGTGTGTAGATGGGCGGAACGAGCAAATAAACTTTATTTTCAAAGTGTTACAAATTGGGTACGCAGACCCGTCTTACTCTCAGCTCTTCCAAGCGTTTATATTTCAGAGCACATTACACGTTATCGATAATGCATGTTACGTTTATATAAAAATTTACATTATGAAATAATGCATACACATATCTTGTATACAAAATCATACGCACTCAAACACACATGTACACATACTCTTACATGCTCAAACATACACATACACACTCACATATAGACATTTTTAATGCAAACATCCATACACACACTTACATACATACATACATACACACAGACACACACACACAGACACACATATACACAGATACACATACACACACAGACACACATATACACAGATACACATACACACAGACACACATACACACATTCAACGTACGTGCAGATCGGGGGCTGAGTGGTCTGGAAGCATGGCGTCTGCCTCAAGTACTGAAGGTCCCGGGTTCAGGCCCCAGTGAAGGCTGTGATTTTTTGTTTATGTAGACTTCTAGTAATTTCCCCTGCTCACTGGGTAGTAAAATGGGACGCCCGTGTGTATTGTTCGGCACCTAAAAAAATCCCTTGACAGGTGGAAATCGACACGAGTAGCACAACTGCGCTATCCGGGCAAAATGTAGAGTTTAAAAAATGTATTTTGGTATCCTTGCCGGTGCTATGGAGTTCGTTCTTGGCCCTGAGATTCTTCAGACTCAAGCTTGAGTTAGAAGTAGAACGGAGCATTTATGGGTTACTACCCTTGTGTTCTGATGTTGATTATCCGTTGTAAAAAAAAAAAAAAAGCTATAATTGCCTAAAAATGGCACACAAAAGTCAGTTAAAACGTTTTTTGTCCCCGGGAAGAGTCTGAAAAACTGTCACCCCCGCCTCTTAAATTCTCACCTTGAATATAAAAAAAAAAAAAGGTTGTTGCGTATCCTTTACAGGACGTTGCAGAACCAACCCTAACATGTGGTTTCTCTAGGCAAATTTACGTCCAGTAGTTTGTCATTGCTCCCTGGACGGTCGGCTTTCTTGATACCACTGTCGAAACCAATGCAAGGCGCATGGCGCGCAGCTGGAATCGAACCCGGCATCCCGGCATTACGAAGCGTTCGCATCGACTTAGCCACAGAGCCGACACCTTGAAAATATAAAGGTCTAATAGTTTACATCCGCAAATTCTACCTGTTTTAGGACAAGGCTATCTCACGTCATTTATTGTAAACCAGAATATTTATAGGTCTAATACTTGACATAGGCAGTCGTCGTGGCGGAGTGGCTAGACGCTTGCTTGCGGATCGGAAGATCAGGAGTTCGCACCCTGGCGTAGCTGGACTTTTTTTCAAAAATGACCTTGGCTCCTAGGTCGACCCAGTTTTGAGTGGGTACTGGATGCAGTCCCGGGAAGTAAAGGAGGCCTGCGTGATGCTGACCAGACCACCCATCTTGTGCAGACTGGTCTATAAAATACAGATCTAGCCCTATATGCCCTACCCGCTTTAGGCGTGGAAAAAGGTCCTTTACTTTTTTTTTACTTGTAACACTTGACATAAGAACACGTTACATGCTTTGTAGCTTTTTTCACATGTATTAATGTTTAGTTGTTGTTTAGATTGCATCTCCCGCCATTTATACCTTTGTGAGACCATAGTTGACGCGCGCACGCGCGCGCACACACACACACACACACACGTTACATTTCTGCGATGCTTGCTCCAGCTGGAGTGAGGGCCTATATTTCTGTTAATGGACACAGATCTTGATTTCAGCAAGTTTAGAGATATGTTTATGGGAGATTTAACTCTACTGTAATTGGTGAAATACTGCCATCATACAGATCTGAACATCAGAGAAGATTGGCTAGTAAACACATCAATCATCACGGCGGGTGGAAAAGAATTGTAACATAAAGGATTGTAACAGGAAAGAGAGGCAGGGCCGACCAGCACGAAGATGGGCACAGGATAGAAGTGACACCTTGGACAGGAAAGTGCACGAGGCGGTAGATCTGCTCGGAGACTGAGTTTCACGCAGGCTGTGATGAGAGCGACGTTCTGCGAGGGACCTGCTACATGATGATGATGTAAATGGTGCTACTTCACGCCATGTCAACAGTACAATCACTTTTAATAAATGAGTTTTTGTAGTGCAATCACTTTTAATAAATGAGTTTTTGTAGTCCAATCACCATGAACGTGACGTACAAGTCAACTGATATTTTGCTAATAAAATGCCTTGTAATGTAAACTAAGTGAAATATTTTCAGTGTTAAAATTTTGTTAAATAATTTCCTTATAAGTCAGGTTTTTTATGTCAGTCAATAAAGATGTGAACGAAAACTATAAATCTTGTGTTTGATCGTGAAACTTTAACTTGTGTATGGGAATGCGATGGTTGGGGTTGTGACCAGAAAATAAAATAAATAAATAAGAAATTAGAAGAATAATACTACACTGCACACAAATCACTGTGGGGTCACCTCTCGATACCACTATTAAAACCAGGCGGTATGCTGCTACAGCATCACCAATATGGGTCGAACCTGGCACCCCGCAATGTTCGCAGTGCCTGTACCACAGAGGTTTCTGAATGATAAGATCTCTGGAGGTGGACTTGACCGGTTGGTTTGGCATCCTTGATGCAAGTCCTTAAGTCACACGGGCTGTCAAATCATCGAAACATGTTGTAGCAATGAAGATATCCATTAATGAAAACATCGAAAAGCTATCTTCAAGGGATATAGGAAGGTAGATAAGTTGTAGCCAACTAGGATATTACAAGCGATAAACATGCGGTGACACAAAGCGCCAAAATGCATTTGTGGCCCAGCTATATTCAGGGCCCCCGGCAAAAGCTGGTGGGGGGGGGGGGGGGGGGGGGGGGGGGGTTTTCGTTAAAAAAAACACGAAAAATTGCATCCTAAAAAGGATGAATTGCTGCTTATTGCATCTCGCAAAGGGATGATTTGGATACATCTTGTCACACATATGTCAGATGCGCTTAAAATACAATTTTTATCTTCAAATGCGGTTTTTTTTTAGAAAGGGGGGGGGGGGAATAAAGAGGCTTGTCTCTTTAATCTTGTGCAATCAAAAGAAAACAAAACTGGACAGGATACAGGTATTTCTTATCACAAATGTTTTGCTTTTATAAAATAACATTTCCAAGGGAGAATATTATGATTTTAGTGCTCAATATTGTTTTTAGATTGTTACCTCCCTTGATAGATCTACAATGCTCGCATGCCTCTTTGGTAGCAATCGGAAATAAACAAGGCAATTTTACAAAGAATGGAAGGAATGACGAAAGATAAAAAAGAAAGAATGAAAGATATAGAAACAAAAGGAACAGAAGAAAATAGGTGTACAAGATGTGGACAGGTGCAGGACTAGAGGGGTGTGGGCTGTCATGCGACAACTTGATTGGCAGAGGCTACTTGTTCCGCGCTGGTATTTCCCATTTTTTTCGGTGGGACCTGTACATACCAACCCTTGCTACCCGATGTATGTTTGTGTTGGCACTTCTGACAGCTGCCTTATGCATTCAATCCCTATGTTCGCCATTGGATTTGTTGAGACCCTCTTCAGTCTGTGTCAGTTTTTCCCACAAGGCACAGTGACTGGACATTCTGTGAGTTTTCTTTGGCACAGGAACGAAGCAGCTATGGGGTGAACCATTGCCTATGAAGTTGGAACTACGAATAATTGAGTACCTGAGATACAGCCAAAAATTTCAGGCAAAAAAATGTTCAGTTTAAACCCCCCCCCCCCCCCCCCCCCCCCCCCAAAAAAAAAAAGTAAACAACCGTTTTCCACGCCTTTAGGCCTATATGGCATATAGGGCTAGACATATATTTTTACAGATCAAACGTCACAAGATGGGTGATGCGGTCAGCATCACGCCGACCACCTTTACTTCCCGGGACTGTACAGTTACCCACTCAAGGCTGGGTAGACCTAGGAGTCAAGGTCATTTTTGAAAAAAAGTTCATCTCGGCCAGGGAGCGAACCCACGACCATCCGATCCGCGTCTAGCCGCAACGCCACAGCGACTACTAGTTTAACAATTCTGATCGTATTATTTAAAAACATGGCTCTTTTGTCAGGTTGTTGGCAACGCCCCTGAAATGATTTACCTTCTTTTTTAATGTGAAGTACGTGTAGACTGGGGTCAATACAGCTCTGTCCGCGCTGGTGCATTCGACAACATTCTCCGCCATCACAAACAAGCAGGCTGTTGGCAGCGTAATAGCAGCAGTTAAGTCGTTAGGATTGATTGGTGCTCATCCAATACATAGAAAGAAAGTAGAAATGTGAACCAACTGATTTAAGAAATTGTAAGTTATGAACGTAGTGGGTTTAAACCCGTATCCTTCAGTTAACAGTATCTAAGGAAAAAGTGGACACAAGATCTTGCTGCTGTAGACAGACAACCACAACAACATGGCGACGATAGCTGTACACCCAGATTTTGCTTACGTCATTTATGTTGTACTTGCCAGCTGGTTGTGGGTTGGGTACCTGACTCTCTGTGTGGTGTTGGCCAGAAAAAAGTACAATGTTCCGGTAAGTGTTGAACTATTGCAAATGTGTTCGTATTGTTTGCATTGTGTCTTTTTTTTTTTGGTATGCGGTTTAGAAACTAAAGACTTCGTTAAACAATTCCACGAGACTCCAGTTTTATATTTGATTTCTGCAGGAATCAGTTTTCGTTGTTTGGACAATAATGACAATAATATGAGATTCGTACCGCAGAAGAGGTTAGGGCCTCACCAAATAATATTTAGAAAGAGGTGGGTACTGTGTGGCTGTATGGTTTCTGGTGTGGCTGAGTGGGTACTGTGTGGCTGAGTGGGTACTGTGTGGCTGAGTTGGTACTATGTGGCTAAATGGTTAATGTATGCCTGAGTGGGTACTATGTGGCTGAGTGGGTACTGTGTGGCTAAATGGTTACTGTATGGCTGAGTGGGTACTGTGTTGCTGAGTGGAAACTGCGTTGCTGAGTGGAAACTGTGTGGCTGAGTGGAAACTGTGTGGCTGAGTGGGTACTGTGTTGCTGAGTGGAAACTGCGTTGCTGAGTGGAAACTGTGTGGCTGAGTGGGTACTGTGTTGCTGAGTGGAAACTGCGTTGCTGAGTGGAAACTGCGTTGCTGAGTGGAAACTGTGTGGCTGAGTGGGTACTGTGTGGCTGAGTAAATGCTGTGATTAAACAGATTTTTGTTGCAGCGATTGGTATGAGTATATAGACCGGGTCTTGCCAAAGTCTTTTAAAACCAGTTAGCAGATCTGCAGATGAAAGTACCATGCGTCTGTGGGGTTTTTTTTAAAGGATGATGTGGTTCCTAAATTGCTTGAATCCCTTCAAGTGTTACAGTAACTTTTTATATCTGATTTGTTAGTCAAAGTTGCCCTTGTCTCATGATCTCAAATACTTTATACTAAATCATATTTTAGTTAATATAAACAAATGCTCGCAAAAAAATTTACTGATTTAAGAATCGACATCATAGCACACCGGGCATACCCAAAGATGCTCCGTCTCCCGCAGCACATTACGTGAGGTGTAGATGCTAACTGTTCCCGTAGCACACTGATTATACTCATGCCGATCTCTTCCTCTTATCCGTCCCTCCTTGCCGGATACACACTTTCCTCTTTCACTCATTCGTGCCAATGTTATTTCATCTATTCTTGTGTCTTCTGTCAAAAGTCGTTCATATATGGTCTTCAGAGTAGCAGAATATCTCCCTTGTCCAATACGAGTGTTCCCCTAGCTTTCGCTTTTGTAGCCAGAAAATCCGCTCTTTCATGCCCTGACACTTCAGCATGTCCCAGGCAGTATATCCACGTGATTCCCTGCAATGTTGGCGTACTGACTCATGATATCCACTCATACCACATTAGTTCACTTTTAACAAAAATAATTCCTCTGGCAACTTTGTTTTCTTCTATCCACTTCAGAGCCTCAGTTATTGTCCCCACTTCCATTCTCATGCCTACAATTGAAGATAAAAAAGCTGTGTTTTGTTCTGCCACAATTTGTCGCTTTATTCTAGCTGAAAACCGCAGCCAGATCCTACACCCTGAGGAACAGAACCATGGGTGTACACTACTGCGTCATCTTATCTAGCCCATCCTTTCCAACTATCAGTTGTTTAGGACTGAAAGAGATAATGTAGGTACAGATTACGACTCTCTCAGAACGTCTGCAGGTTGACGGTACAACAGCTGCTGAAACCAAATACTCAAAAACGTTTAGGTCAGGATTTAATTATTTCAAAAAATAGATGGAAGAGAAAGAGGGAAAGGTGGGGTGCAGGGGGGTATTGTGCGTTTATGTGTGCGTGTGGGAAGGGGGAGGGGGGTGTATGTTCTATTGTGCAAAGAAAAAAAAGGCAAGGCATATATTAATTATTGTAAAGTTGGAAAGGCTTAATTAAACAAACACAATAAGCTGTTATATGATTAATTTTGTTTGTTCAGAAACATCAACAACTACTCGGATTTTGATTTTGTTGTTATTATTGCTACTGAATGCAGTCTGACCATAAAAACAAATACAGTAGAACCTCGCTTAAAGAGCACCTCTCATAGCGAGTGATTCGCATAACGAGCAAAACAAATGGTAAAAGAATGACTTGCTTAACGTTTCGCATGACTAGTGGCGAGGAGAGGGGAAATCCCGGATTGTGCGCCTGTTACATCAATCTGTGTTTAGCACACGTTCCAGTAGCATCGTAGTGTCGCTTGTGATCACACATTTTCTCAAACTTGTGTTATATTGTGATATATGTACATGAATCCTCCAGGCCAAAAAGATGACCTCCAGGAAGAATTTAAGTTCATCAAGATCCAGTTTCTGCCTCCCAACACCACTCCGTTACTCCTTCCCATGGACCATCAAGTTATTTCTAACTTTAAGAAGCTCTACACTAAAGCACTCTTCCAGCATTGTTTTCAGGTGACTGAAGGGACCAAAGCGACCAAACTCTCAAAGAGTTTTGGAAACATCACTTCCACATCGTTGCCTGCCTCAAGATGTTCGACAAGGCGGGGGGGGGGGGGGAGGAGGGGGAGGAGTTAACAAGAGAACCCTGCTTGGAAGATGCTTTGGCCGGAGAGCGTTGTCGACTTGTGTGACTTTAAGGGGTTCGAGACAGTACCTGTGGAACCTGCAGTCAACGAGACTGTGTCTTTGGCCACTATCATGGGATTGTAGGTGGATAACAGTGATATCGAGAGCGTGTGGAAGAGCACAGCCAAGAGCTAACCATCGAAGAGCTTCTAGAGTTGCATTGTGTTTCACAGCAAGAAGTTTTGGAGGAACGTTTGTCAGAGGAGGAGGATAAGGTAACAGAAAAGCAACAATCTTCTGGCGAAATAAGAGAAATGCTGAAAGCATGACAAACTGTTGCATCTGACATTGAGAAGCATCACCATAACAAGGAAGTGGCTAGCGCGCTGCAAAGTTATTAAATGATAATGCTGTGTCGCATTTCCGCCAAATTTTGAAGCGTCGGAAAATAAAAACCACACACAAATGTCTCTGGACATCTTTATAGTAAAAAAATAATCAGCTATGTATCATAATTATTTCGCCTTTTATTTTTTTTTTGCAAATTTAATTCGCATTCCAGATGGGTTCGTTCCGCGTTTGAAGAAAAGATGAAGATGATTCACTCTCCTTAACAATATTTATATAATTTTTTTTTTTTGAATAAAAGTTATACATAGCATTTTGTGTTCGACATGGAACGCATTATCGTATTTTACAATCACTGATATGAGAAAAATTGTTTCGCATAACGAGTGTTTCGCTTAAACGAGTATGATTCTAGAACGAATTATGCTCGTTAAGCGAGGTTCCACTGTATATAGAGAATGTGAGGTGCTATTGTCAATCTTGCTGACCTGGTTTCAGTACCCGACTATGTACTCTGACAAGTGTCTGGAGTTTAACTGTATCCAGAGAGCTCACCTGAACACGTGAGTGGGCATACATTAAATATTGATTCACATTCACACATGCATCAACATTGCCATCTACATTTCAATACCGTTTCCTGCAGGTTAATCCCCATGCATCAAAATTGCCATCTACATTCCAATACCGTGACCTACAGGTTAATTCATATGCATCAACAGTGCCATCTACATTCTAATACCATTTCCTACAGGTTAATTCCCATACATCAAAAATGCCATCTACATTCCAATACCGTGACCTACAGGTTAATTCACATGCATCAACATTGCCATCTACATTCCAATACCGTTTCCTACAGGTTAATTCCCATGCATCAACAGTGCCATCTACATTCCAGTACCATTTTCTTCAGGTTAATTCACATGCATCAACATTGCCATCTTCATTCCAATACCATTTCCTACATCTTCATTCCCATACATCAACATTGCTATCTACTTTCCAATACCGTGTCCTATAGGTTAATTCCCATACATCAACATCGCCATCTACATTCCAATACCGTGTCCTACCGGTTAATTCCCATGCTTCAACAATGCCATCTACATTCCAGAGCCTGCTGGTAGTCACCTTCTTATTTCCGTGTCACACAACGAAATCAACCAGTCAGTTATCGTTCTCAAATGTTTGTTGTAATCAAGACACAGCATTATGGTCTGACATGTTTATAATTGTTGTAATCAAGACACAGCATTACGGTCTGACATGTTTATTATTGTTGTAATCAAGACACAGCATTATGATCTGACATGTTTATAATTGTTGTAATCAAGACACAGCATTACGGTCTGACATGTTTATAATTGTTGTAATCAAGACACAACATTACGGTCTGACATGTTTATAATTGTTGTAATCAAGACACAACATTACGGTCTGACATGTTTATAATTGTTGTAATCAAGACACAACATTACGGTCTGACATGTTTATTATTGTTGTCGTGCTTGTTATTTGACCGTTACTTGTTTAATATACATTTCTGTTTAACCTGTCGTGCCATTTAAATTGCCAAAAACGTTCTGTGTCTGTATTGAATTTCAAGGTTTACGATACATGGCCAGTGAAGAGACCTATTTTTAGGGGTACCTAGTTGATTACGTTTCTTGGTACACTTGTTTTATGGCGACTCGCTCACGCCACCTGGATGTTAGAGATTCGATTCCCAGCATGGTAGCTATAACTTTCGATTTCTATGTCGCCTAGGGTGTCCTTCTATCTCTCTATGAGTGTCTATCAATACATTGTCTGTTTGTTTATAATAGTTAATTATACAAACTGTAATTATAGAAATGTTTAAAAAAAGGAGAAAAAAAAATACTATTCTTATGGCTTATTATGGGGGATATGATGTTTACTTCATATTGTCTTGGACCAATCACTAGTTGATTACTGATATGGGTAATATCGCTATCTTTGTGTACCAGAACATTTACTGGCATTTAACATTCGTTATACAGCAGGTTCAAAAAAGTGAACACGTGGTCGTCAGCCATGTGTACTATCCTCTGCGCTAACGTAGCCGCATTAGTAATACCATCAACGGACATCAATGCAGACAACTTGTTTAAACAGTCATATTAACATTAACACAAAATCTAACCACAAATGAACGTTGCAGCTAGAAAACTCTTTATCGCTGATGATAACTGTTTAAAAATAATGATAAATAATTTAACCACAATGATGATGAAATTCATAATAATAATAATAATAATTAGTAACACGTGGTATCTTTCAGACTGGAAGTTTACCCACAATTCCTTGTGCTTCTTCTGCTGGGCGGCCTTCATCTTCCTGTAAGTTTGATTCGTGCTGCACAGACTGTGTACACATTTTACCTTTTTAGAAATTATAAATACGTGAATAATTTATAGGACTTTAAATGCGTTATTAGGACACCGGGCACATATTTCTCGTCTCATATTTATACAGACCAGTCAGCACTCCGGACACATCCATGGGCGATCAGATGCCCTCTCAATATATTCATCAGCGTCGTGTGGTTAATAGCACCAGCCCTATGTTGGTTAATAAGACTTCGTGTGCGTCCAGTGTGCTTCTAATGCTTGGCTGTGCCGATCTTTACTCCCAATTCGCGTATTCTAAGCAGAACGTCCTATCTCTCTAACTGCAATAACAATGTCTGCGTGATCCATGGGCCAGCCATCTTTAATTAATGCAGCATCTGTTAGTCTATCAGCTTTCTCATTAGCAACAACGTCTGCATGACCTGGGACTATACTATCCACGTATTGATATATTTACCTTTCCCTGGCTCTCTTTCAATCAGTTTTTGACAGTCGTTACCAAGCTCTCAAGATTATTCCTTGTCGTGTCATGTCCAAATCACACAGGGGGCATCATAATTAGTTGACAAGCAGTCAATGACCGTCATAAAACATTTGCAACATAATAATTGTTGATGGGAGCTGCGTGGTCATCTCCGAGTGTTAGAGGTTTCGGGTTAGAGCTGGGAATTTTTCACGTAGACGCGGACTTCTAGTATTTCAAGCTGGTCTCTGGGGAGCGAGATTGGTTGCGCGTGTGCATTGTTGCACACGTAAAAAAAATCCCTGGACAGTTCGCAATAAAAAATAATAGCCCAACGGCGCTACCCGGGCTAAATTTGGAGGATCTTCGCCGGTGCTACAGAGTCTGTGCACTGTGCTTAGCTTCTTTGGACTCAGACTTGGGTTAGAAGTAGAACGGAGCACTTATGAGTTACAACCCGTGGCCATGATGGTGATCCGTTGTTAAAAACCTCAAAAGACCTAATTGTTGTTCAAAACCTCAAAAAACCTAATTGTTGTTCAAAACCTCAAAAAACCTAGTTGTTGATATGATCTTTGCAGAAACTGAGTGCTGTGTTTGGTGTGATCTACCTGATCAACAGAATCATCTTTGCCTTCGGATATTACACCTTCAGTGAGTACAGGTTCCACTCTAAACTACAGATGTAGGTCACGGTCGGGATAACCCGATCCTCACCCTTATAGGACTGCAGGTTAAACGTGGCTGGGGTATCTGTCCCCAAAACAGCAGGGCCTAAGGTCTTGTTGCTGCCTTAGGTGTGGATTTGTTAAACGGGTAGATGGCAAGTAAGACAAAGATGGGATTTCTGTGGCGGCTGAAAGGGGAAATCTTTGACCTGCCAGGTTGGTCTACCGTCTAGATTGATTTTTTTTTTTAAATCTCTAGGTAAAAGTAAAATAAAGGACCCTTTTCCACGCTTTTAGGTATATAGGGCATATAGGACTAGACCTATATTTTTATAGTCCAATCGGCACTAGGTGGGTGATGTGGTCAGCATTACGCCGGCCGTCTTTACTATCCCAGGACAGCCATCGGTACCCATTTGAGGCTGGGTCGACCTGCGCCATCCCATACCACTATAAAATTCCACGCAGCCCGCAGTGGGTTTCGATCGCGGTACGTTGGATTACGAGTCGGACTCGCAACGCCTTAGCCACGGACGCCGCAGATCTCTAGGAGAGAACGGTAAACCTTCAGGTAGTAGCCGGGTGTTGCCTTTTTATCTTTTAACTTCACACCTCTCCATTTTCATGGATCTGCCTTAAATTTCTATGGTCCTGTGGGTTCCAATGCAAAGACATACTAGTTATATTGTTTTTAGGTTTTCTCAGCGTGTGTCTTATCCAACGTCAGCGTCTTGGCTTCACATAGTGGTCAACTGGAACTTGTTGATTTTTCTCCCAAAGCTAATGATTCTATACGGCTTTAATCCATAGTGAGGGCGAATTTTCTTTCTGCAGACTTGACACTGGCTTTGACAACGAGTTAACCTGAAATGGGCACTAGGAAATGCCTGGGAAGTGAAGGCGACTGGGCCATGCTGACTACAAAACACGCCAAATGCTGATAGGTCTATAAAATTTAGTTCTAGCCATATACGCCCATCACGTCGGAAGGGGGGAAACTTGTCCTTTATTTACTATATGCCCAATGCTATAAAGCAGTGGGTTTCACCGCCCCCCCCCTCTCTCCCCCCACCCCCCTCTTTTTTATTTAATATGTGGCAATAATTGAAGGAACTAATTGAAGGATTAATTAATTGAATTATGTAATAGAAAATGGGCCAAATGTTGATCTTGGCGGTCGCGCACAAAAGGCGTACACATCACATGAAGCATTGTCTAGATGGAAAAAAGAAAAGAAGTTTTTTTTTTCTCCCTCCTGGTAACGCCATGGCTAGGTAGTTCCCTCTCAAATTTGGTCCTTTCTAACATCAACGGTGAGGAGTTGGAGGAGAAGAAGGAGGACGAACAAACGAACGAAATTTATTTTCAAAGGGTCACAATTTGGGGCACGCAGGCCCGTCTTACATTCGGCAATTCCAAACAAACGTCTTTCACACTACAACTGTATTTTATCCACAAGCATGTTATTTTCATATGATAATTTACATATTATGAATATTAAAAAAAAAAAAAACAACAACAACAACAAGGGAACCACCCCCCCCCAACTCCTCCCACTCCCCCACAAAAGCATGGGTGGTAAAATGCATGCACACACACACATATACATACATCCATTACCTCACTTAAACACACCCACATACATTCACACACACATAAACACACCTCCATTCACCCATTTACATGCCGACCTACCCACACAGACACGCACATTCCACACACATATATACACTCAGATACATACATGCACACACAGACGCGAACGAAGAGGAGGAGGGGATAAAGAAGAAGAAGAAGTAGAAGAAGAAGAAGAAGAAGAAGAAGAAGAAGAAGAAGAAGAAGAAGAAGAAGAAGAAGAAGAAGAAGAAGAAGAAGAAGAAGAAGAAGAAGAAGAAGAAGAAGAAGAAGAAGAAGAAGAAGAAGAAGAAGAAGAAGAAGAAGAAGAAAAAGAAGAAAAAAGAACAAGAAAAAGAAGAAAAAGAAGAAGAAGAGGAAAAGAAGAAGAAGAGAAGAAGAAGAAAGAAGAAGAAGAAGAAGAAGAAGAAGAAGAAGAAGAAGAAGAAGAAGAAGAAGAAGAAGAAGAAGAAGAAGAAGAAGAAGAAGAAGAAGAAGAAGAAAGAAGAAGAAGAAGAAGAAGAAGAAGAAGAAGAAGAAGAAGAAGAAGAAGAAGAAGAAGAAGAAGAAGAAGAAGAAGAAGAAGAAGAAGAAGAAGAAGAAGAAGAAGAAGAAGAAGAAAAAGAAGAAGAAGAAAAAAAGAAGAAGAAGAAGAAGAAGAAGAAAAAGAAGAAAAAAAAGAAGAAAAAAAGAAGAAGAAGAAGAAGAAGAAGAAGGAGAAGAAGAAGGAGGAGGAGAAAAAGGAGAAAAAGAAGAAGCAGAAGATGAAAAGGAAAAGGGGTAAGAGAGACGATGAGGATAAGTGAATGAGAAGAATGAAGAACATAAAAAAAAAAAAAAATGAGGAAGGAGTCTTGAAAAACTATCGTTTGTATATAGTTCAATAAACTGTTTACATAAGTTTTCTCTCCTTCTGATCAGATCCCGCCAATCGACGCTATGGCGCTTTTGGTTTCTTGGCCCTTGTTGGATTGGCGGTAAATACCGCCATGTTTGCGGTCAACATTTCCGGTTCCGTTTGAAAGTATACCGTCATACACCACGTCATTAGACATACGAGTTTACGTGTTTTCCATCTCTACAACTAATTTCTGGGTAAATTTATTTTCACTGATGCTATAATAATTTTGTTGTTGCAGTTATTGCTGTTGTGTTTAATGTTAATGTTGTTATTGTTTTTTTTTTTGTTCGAATGTTGACTCATTTAGCTAAATTGCAATTTTAAAACTTATACTCTATCGATTAATGAATGACAAAATAACAAATCAGGGAGATTCAGAAGAGAAGTCAGAGAATCAAATGCATAACTGAGAATTGCTGGGAAAACGTTACCCTGCTTGAAAAAGTTGAAAAATGTAAAGTCGGGAGACGTGAACGAGGTTCATTGCACACGGTTATGAACCATAAGTTCTCTGCCACCATTGCGGACAGCTGATAAGAATTTTCCACCTGTGTCGCCGTTCGCACGTAACTCTGGAGCTACAGCGACGTTCCTCCATTTACCCCAGAGTGTCAACACTAGTACCCTTTTCCTAGAGGCTGGGTGAACCCCGGGAACCGCCCGGTTTCGAACACCGACCGTGTGCTGCAGCGAGTCGCAGCTGGATTTGAAAGCGAGCCTCTTATCGACTGCGCTAAGTCGACGTACATAGGCATTAAATAAAAATGCGTAGAATCAGCAATATTGGGTACTAGCTGTCTCTGTGAAAGCTGAATGTCTCACTGGGTATGACAAAGCTGACATCTGACTTGCACAAACTGCTTTGGGCGGAGGTGTGCTTATCCTAGGAAATGCCACCCGAAAACTTCTCATGTTATGGCAGGGCAGACAAAACCGTTAGCCTTGGTTGCCAACTGGTCTATAAGGGAAGCTCTGACAAGCAGACAGACAGAACGCTGCTATTCTGTAGCATGCTTTGTTCAAAACGTACTGGTGTTACCTCTTCTTAACAAAGCAAGCCGAAGAGCATCTACTGCCAGGGAATTCGTGGGCTCTACAATATTGCCCAGTCTTTGAACTATGGGGAGAAGTAAATCAATCAGTGACCATACTTAATCTTTGAATCAAATCAGATATGGTGGTTACATGGTTATATGTCTTTGTTAACCGGCGGATTATTTTTAACTTGAGCGGGTTCTGCTAGTCACACTCGCCATCGCTACTTGTTCCATCATCATCATGTAGCCGGTCCTTTGCAGATCGTCGCTCTCATCACAGTCCGCCTGAAAGAAACTCGGTCTCTCGCCAGTTCTCCCGCCTCATGTTCTTTCACACTCAATGAGCCACCTATATCCTGTGTCCATCTTCGTGTCGGTCGGTTGTTCCACACAACACAAAAGAAAACTATCGTCTGGAAAGAAGACAATGTATATAAAAAAAAAAACATGTGCTAAATTAATGCAGCCTACAATATACAGGACGAAGACAATAATCTGCAGGATTAAGACAGTACAATATCAAGGACTGAGATATTACAATCTATGCAGCTTATACAGTATAGACTACAGGATTAGAGTACTACAATCTACAGGCCTGAGATAACACAGAACTCGGATAATTTAACCTACATGACTAATAAAACACAATCTAAGGACTAATGAAAGAAATCTACAGTTCTTGAATAGCCCAATCTATGTCACTAAGGCAATACAATCTGAAGAAGGAATACAATACAATCACACTAAGAAGATAGCAATCTACAGGACGAAGACTACAATCTACAGGACGAAGACTACAATCTACAGGACGAAGACTACAATCTACAGGACAAAGACTACAATCTACAGGACGAAGACTACAATCTACAGGACGAAGACTACAATCTACAGGACAAAGACTACAATCTACAGGACAAAGACTACAATCTACAGGACGAAGACTACAATCTACAGGACGAAGACTACAATCTACAGGACGAAGACTACAATCTACAGGACGAAGACTACAATCTACAGGACGAAGACTACAATCTACAGGACAAAGACTACAATCTACAGGACAAAGACTACAATCTACAGGACAAAGACTACAATCTACAGGACAAAGACTACAATCTACAGGACAAAGACTACAATCTACAGGACAAAGACTACAATCTACAGGACAAAGACTACAATCTACAGGACAAAGACTACAATCTACAGGACAAAGACTACAATCTACAGGACGAAGACTACAATCTACAGGACGAAGACTACAATCTACAGGACAAAGACTACAATCTACAGGACGAAGACTACAATCTACAGGACGAAGACTACAATCTACAGGACAAAGACTACAATCTACAGGACGAAGACTACAATCTACAGGACTTGAGGGAAAAAAATCTAGAACCATAATATAACACGATCTACAAACTTAGACTAAAACCAGTCTAGCCCACTAAGACAACACAATCTACAAAACTTAAGACGAGACAAACTACAATATTAAAACAATCAAATTTACAATCTTGCATCGATCGGCCCGGACTTGTATTGAGCAAATAATCGTTTAACTAGGCACTTGAGATATTAACACGGAGATAATTTACATGGATGCCATTTTGAGTCACGTGATACTGACAGGCGTAGGGCCGCGGCGGACGTTCGTTTGTTGCGCGGCTGGTGAGCGCACGGGGAGGTAACTGTGGCAACGCGCCACCTTTCACTAACACATGCGGACGGGACAGAGACACGGGTGCTAAAGTGGGATAACAGGGCTAGAGAACACGTTTATTATTGTAAAAATTAGCAGTTGTGACAGGGATTTGAAGTTAATGAACAACAGACTGCACAGGTGTTCGTTTTAGCTAGCTTGCCATTATTTTCCATATCAATTGAGAGAACACAAGTGAGGGATAGATTAAAGTATTTATCGTGGGAAGCGTGCGGTGAATAACTGAAGCTAGGAGAAGACGTATGGTTCCAGCTTACAAGGACTTGTGCGGATCCAAGGGTCGTGGGTTCAAATCCGAACAGAGCCGGGCATTTTCCCACCTTCAGTAATTGACCTTGGCTCTTAGGGAGACCCAGCCTTTTTTGGGTACTAAGTAAACTCCTGGGAAGTGTGGGTGGCCGGTAGGATGTTGCCATATTAATTAATTGGTTCCTATAAGACAGAGCTCTAGCACTGTATGAGTGGGATGATGACCATATCAATCGATTAGTCCCTATATTAGAGTTCTAGCACTGTTTGGGTGGGAATGGATCTATACTTACTTTAAGCAGGTATTCATTCTATCTTTACGGCGCGATTCAAAAGTCTTGCATTCGCAGTTTAATACATATCTCGAAAACTCTTTGTAATGTGACGTATGCGATCGGGAGAGGTATCGCATACCTACCAAGTATCTAGGAGAATTGTTTATAAATATCAGCCCTCCACACTTACACACGGGGTTCCCTCGGAAGAAGAACCATAGCCGCACATTCTTACTGGCACGTCACATGCTGATGGTGATAATTACTGTGGTAAGGGAAGGTCAACCCAAACAGAGAGCATTACAACCAGCCAGGCACAGTAACAAGGTAATAATCCCAAAACGGTTCAATTCACGTTTCCCGGCTCATTTACACAGTGGCTGACCTTTTATTCATACTTCCTCAGACTCTTCCACTTCGGAGGGATGTCACTTTGTCTCGCCTCCAGTTACATTAGCGCCGATGTCGCATGTTCTATATTCCACGACGACACAGCTTTCAACGACCCCAGAACATCTAGAACGGGCCCTAACCCACCCCCTCCTTTCCCTCCCGCAACACACACATAGCTACAGATTTGACGACTCCAACACACACAACCGTCCATTCTAGATAATCCCACTGACATCATTCTGAAGTCAAACCCACGATTCACCAAATTTATTTCCACAGTCCAGGCGTGCCACGGAATAAAAGTACACTGCTAAACTGTCATTCAACACGAAAACATGACCGTCATTTCACACGAACAGAGATACTGGACCATTAAGTAAGAAGAAACTCCATATGGGAGCATGTACAGCAGGAGTCTGCCAATCATCAGTAGAAGCACGGCCATCTTTAGCTATAAATAGGCCAACTGGGTCAACGGGCATTCCCGTTCTTGTGCAAGAATGGAATCCCTCTGTGTTAACAGTTTTTATTGAGGAGATATATACACAAATTAAACTACAGTTTCATTAATTTTCTACATATTTTATAGAACTATACGTCATTTTTAAGGTAATTAAGTGTGCCGAATAAATATAACAATAAAGGCTCTTACAGACAAACAAAAATGCTTTTGCTACAGTCAACATGAACATAAATATCAATAACGTTTAGAGGAAAACTAAAAGTTGTTCCAGCAAAAGTAAAGAAATATCAGTGCTAACTCTTTGATTCTGAGAGAGGGTATTCTTGCATCAGAGGAGCGGGGGGGGGGGAGGGGGGGGGGGTGACATTTGTACTTTATCAAATTTAGCGCATACAAATACTGCTATGAAAGATACACATATCATACATAACATAAATATAAATAATTGATGGTTATTTTTATTATTAGTAGACTACTACAACATATAATTATACTGTTATTTAATAATTAGTAAACAAGCACAATCAGTATGAAATTGATATGTGCAATACTTTTTTCACCCAGAGTAGTTTTCTTAACAGTACTTATAGCACTACTAAATATGTATCCTCAAGGTACAAACAGCACAAACAAATTTGTCCAGTTTCATCTTGTTGGATGAAATCAATTCCTTACCATTGCGAATTTTTTGGTAACAAATATGCAAGGGAAGTGGATGAACAACGAGAAGTTTCCGCAAGAGTTTACAGCCAGTGTTCGTGAAGCAAAAGCCACTTTACAAAAATTAACACAGACAGTTATTTTGCAAATATGCAAAATAAGTCGATGAACTACCAGAAGTTTCCGCAAGAGTTTACAGCCAGTGTTCGTGAAGCAAAAGCCACTTTACAAAAATTAACACAGACAGTTATTTTGCAAATATGCAAAATAAGTCGATGAACTACCAGAAGTTTCCGCAAGAGTTTACAGCCAGTGTTCGTGAAGCAAAAGCCAGTTTACAAAAATTAACAGACCGTAGAACTGCAAATATGCAAAAGAAGTTGATGAACTACCAGAAGTTTCCGCAAGAGTTTACAGCCAGTGTTCGCGAAGCAAAGCAAAAGCCAGTTTACAAAAATAAACAGACCGTAGAACTGCAAATATGCAGAGTTGGCGGTGAGTAGAAGTAACCTCTCGTCGACAAATGTTTTGGCCCACGAGCTCCTAGACATTTTTTAGAGAGTGGGCCAACCTGATTTCATGAGGCTCAGGGTTGGTTTCTCCTGCTGCACGTATTACCGGATGTTATCGGACAGGGACAAGACGAATTGGTGACTTTGCGAAAGGTACTGTGAGATATTAAGTCGTTGCGGTATCATAATTTAAGCAGTCTGCCTACCTGGACGACCAAGTGGTAAGCTTACGTTTGGTTTACCGGACACATGTTGGACTTTGTTGGCAGGTGGCAGAGGAACACTGGCAGACAATTCGGACACTACAGACTTTAAAATATAAGACATTCTTTTCCACTTGACACCCAGACCAGCTAACCTAGGCCAGTCCCCTACGACGTTCCGTTGTGTCTAGAGCCAGCTCTAGGCCCTTTCAGCAACCTCGCCCAGTTGTTTTAGTGTTCGTTTGCGTTCATTTTCTCGTAAGCCAAGCTGTTTAATCACATAAACACATAGACCAAACTAATACGGGATTTGTCCCATCTTTGGTCAATTCTGCGTGGATCCCACTCACTCATCAACACCCAGGATTCATAATTTCCAAGCCACACGTGTTTTCACAACTCTAAATGACTCATGCATTCACTCTTTCCCTGTCAGCATGCCACGAATAACAATATGCCCTCACGCTTTATAAACTCCCGGCTTCATTAACTCTTTAACCACTAAAGTGACCTTCGCATTACAACATACAGATCAACAGAAACTTTTTTTAATGTGGCCTTTGATTTCCCGTGTACTTATGATTTTATGAATTACAATTGCACAGGTGCTACTGTTTTATGAAAGAGGCTGATTTTTGTGATTTATGTATTGGCCAATAATTTGTGTACTGCTAAAAAATTAAATTAACAGTTATTGACAAGCGTGGACATTGTATAAAATTAGTTTACATGCACAGTGATGTGTGGTAATTATTTTGATAGCCTATCCCGCATACACATGATGACAATGACCACCTGAGAGTGAGACGCCTATGAAACGGGAGCATTTAGTTTTTGGTATCATCCCCCTTTCGTGGTTAAATGTAAGCGTGCTGAGTGTTTGCTTTGAATCGGTGTCAGTCCCAGCCCCCTCCCGCCCTTGCCCCCGCTCCTCCCTCCTTTCTTTTTTGCAGTTCTGTGTTGTTACTTGTAGATAGTTGTATTTGTTCTCAGGTTGGCAGTTGTGCACGTGTGCGACAAAGTTAAACGAAGCTTCTTCTTCTTCGCCTTCCCCAGCTGTAAACTCTGTAGGGAAGATCAGGTTGTTCATCCACTTCTGGGCTACAGTCCTGTTCCAGAACTTGAGTGTTGAGTGTGCATCTGTTTGACAGATCTAACTAAATTGTATGCAGACTGTTGGTTCCTTGCTTCTCTGTCAGATGCAATCCGACCCAATTGGTCGACTTCTACGACATGCTTTTGGATAGGCGGTGGGTCTATTTTTTTTCCCTATAACAGGGTCCCGGACACCACACGGAGAGGTCACATGTATCAACGATGCTAGCTAGCATGAGGGAACCTAGACTGGAAGCCAGGATAGTTTCTATACATACTGAAGCCCGGCTCTCTAGCATAGTTGGTTACACCTGTCTTTCGCAGCGGCCTGGTGACGAACTCCTTGTGGTCCGGGTTCACTCCCGGGGGTAGGCAGAAAAGCCACATTTCTCCCAGATTAACGGTACCTATAATGGAATCAAGGCCGAAGGCAAATAGTTTACAACTCATGGTTTCTTGATACTTAAAAAAAAAAAAAAAAAAAAAATATATATATATATATATATATATATATATATATATATATATATATATATATATATATATATATATATATATATATATATATATATATATATATATATATATATATATATATATATATATATATATATATATATATATATATATTATATATAATATATATACTGAAAGCAGCCATCATCATTACACTGACAACCACAATAAATCTGGCACAAGTAACATCTGACACCTACTGAAGATCGGCAGACTCTTGCTGTGAGTGCCTCCATCGTTCAGTTCTACTTCTTCTTTTCTCCAGTGAACGACTCGAACTTTAAAAGCTCAGAGTTTAATGCCAGGGGTATATTTGAACTGGGCGTACAATGTTTGCTCTCGTGTTTGTCCGGAGATTACCGAAGCATTTGTCGCCGCTCGCCGTGTATTTCCGTCATTCTACGGGGCCAGTGACAGTAAACATGGTGGGAAAATATCTGGATTGTTTTGTGAATGGAAGGAATTATAGTGATCCTGGGAAGTTGGGGTTAGGAATTAGGGAGGTTGTGATATGTTGTTGAGTCGATGTTTGTCGCAACAAGACGTGCGGAAGTTTGCGGTCTGTCGTGTGGGAATTACGACCGACAGGTAGCGACAGGGGAGACAGAACCGCCCCCCCCCCCCCACCTTTTTTTCTAACCCTTGCCCCATTTTTTTTTAGACTTTCATTTTCAAGAAAATGTTTAACGTGTAAGAGGGTTAATCCCCCCCCCCCCCCCCCCACTTACCCCGCCCTAAATGTGTTCAGTTATTTTTAAGTTTTTGCTTACGCGAATCATATTACTCCGAATAAATTATTATATTATTTGCAAGCAAGAAAGTGAAGGACAGATTTCCACGTCTAAAGACAGTGGTTCCTAAGCTCTGGGTCTAACGACCCTTTCACAAGGGTCGCCTAAGACCATCGGAAAACACATATTGATTTAATTTATGAAGTAGCCCGGCTCTCTAGCGTAGTTGGCTAAACCGGATTGCGCGGAGACGGGGTGACGAACTCGTGGTCCGGGTTCAATCCCTGAGGTAGGCAGAAAAGCCACATTTCTCCCAAATTTACGGTATTTACAATGGAATAAAGGCCGAACGATTGCGATATCCATAATAACGAGCCTAAGGATTAACAACTCATGGCTTCTGGATACTGAAACAAACAAACAAGTTATGAAGTACTGAAGAAAATAATTGTATGGCTGGGGGTCACTACAACTGTATTACAGGGTCGCGACACTAGGAAGTTTGAGAACCATTTTCTTAAGGCGTATCGGGCTTATACGAGCTAGACTACTATTCAATAAAACAGTCGGCACATGTTAGTGATGTGGCCAGTATCACGCCGGCTGCTTTTACTTTCCACTATTTTACCTTGTACCCATCTTACTTGGTCGACCAGGGGGAATAGGGTCATTGGGGGGGGGGGGGGGGGGGATGGAATATGAGTCCATTAGGGAAAGAACCCACGAACTTGCTCCTGTCTCCACGGACTGTGCACATAAGGATTTTATTTTCGCTCCTGACAGAAGAAATAGAAATCACCAGCGTTAACGAGGATTCGAGCTTGGGTCTCCCATTTCAAGGATGCCATATGTTTGAATGCCACAAATTCCAGATCCTAAAGATCGGAGATCGCATCACACAGATCGACTTCCTGGGGTGAAACGTCACATAACAGACATGTTGCCACTTCCGGGCAGAAAAATCACACCGACTTCCGTCTCTCAAGTTCAGTCTGCTGAAAAACAATGGCCAGATTGTGCAAGTGTGTGTTTACCTGGCCAACAAGAGAGGAGGCCATCTTGAACGTCTATCTATAACTTCTCACTGGCTCAGCTATGGAGTCCAGTGGCTGTCCTCTTTTGTCAGATTCTGGTATGTGATTTGGGCGACTAAACACCAGCTTGCTGTTTTTGGATAATTTGATTATACCGGCTTTCTGTATTTCCTTCAGCAATGAAACATCGCAGCCATATTTGCTGTCCTTGTGTTTTCATTGCACACCGATTTTTCTCACAGTGTCCTGGCAGTAATAGGTGACAAAAACACTGCTGAAGTTCATTGGACTAATTGCTGTACTTCCGTGGAAACAGCGTAAAAATAGATTTCATTAATGAGGATTCAGTAAACAATTTAGAGTCTGGTTCCGTGGTTAGTGAATGTGTTTAACAATCTCGTCATCTTTGAGTGCTAACTTTCGACTACGCAGTGGGCGGGTTTTAGAAAAATACTCTCGTCGTTCTGGTAATCCTAGTTTCAGCTTCATAGCAAACGGGTCACCCCATAGTTGCTCCGCTCCTGTGCCAACGAAAAACACACGTAGCTCACAGTGTCACGCCATGCACTCAACTCAGAAGCTGGGCGACGAAACTATATCCTTCCAGTCTACAAATGGAGCAAAAATTCGACGGCCACCGCCTATCAGAAGTAAAAAAAGAAACATTTGCCACGGCTAAAAAAAAAGTGGCCTTGCCTAGCGTCCATTTTGACGTGAAGCATTGTGTGAGGGTTAATAAATGGTCGCCCCAGCAGTACCCTCAATATTAGCTGGGAAAGGGACTTAGGACATTACATCCACCAGCAGGCGTCGCCCCAACAATGACCTGACTGCCATCGTTAACGACTGTTCACCCAACAGCCATGCAGTTCTTTGGCACGAAGGAAACACCTTGAACGTGGGTTTCGGAATGCCGACTTCCTACAAAATGTTATTTTATGTTTTGTTATCACAATCGACGTCACTGCACATTGGGCATACCCATGCGTGCGCAGTCCTCCAAAGCAGCAGCCACTCCAAAGTACTTCTACTAATTGTCCCCATGAGAAGCTGGTTATATTGTCTCCTTTCTCGACTTCGAAGACGGCAAAGACGTGCTTCACTATGCTTAACGCCCATGTCACGCAATCGTGTTAGTGTTAGGATATAACTTTTATTTTGAAACGACACCAAATCTTTTTTTTAATTTTTTTTTAATTCAGATAATAAAGTCGAGGTCGGAGTAGAAAGCAGACAATTAATGACACAACTAGGGGTAATCCTAACAGCGAGTGAAGAGCGGGGTTCGAGAGAAAATGATGGACGGGTAAGACAGACGGTAATGAAGAAATGAGTTGGGATGACAGTTATAAATAAAGAAGAGAATTTTGGGACAGGTAAAAAATAAATACCGAATATGGGGAGATGGTTGTTATGTTAGTAGAGTATTCTTTACAGGATATTGCAGAACCAAGCC
>CAJHNH020004246.1:388835-508081 GCA_905116865.2 Candidula unifasciata | reverse complement strand
GACACACGCACGTACGCACATACACATACCACAAGCACATAAACACACACATAAACACTTACACACACACACACGCACACACTTTTCCCTCTGTTAAATTGTGTCAGTTCTGTTGCCCTGTCCACTTGATCTCATAGAGCTTTTGCCACTTCACCTATTTCATAAAGTAGCTCACCACCCAGAGGATCAGCAGCATCCAATCTTATATAAGATCGACGATACGTCTCCGAACCGCGTCTTATCAAGCGACGCCTGCCACTCTGCGGGCGGGAAGCAAGTTCAGGAGTGCGGTCGACAAAAGCAGCATAGGGCAATCAGACCTTTTGTTCTTATTTGACTAATAAAGCAGAACACAGAAATCTGATCTTTTTCTACGTTCGCTCTTAAGAGGACTATTAGCACGCTACATTGTGGCTTACAGCTAACCTGCGATATCGGTGCTGTTCAGCTCGAAATATCCGATTGTAGTAACATCTTAATTGGTCGCCTTTACTTCATGATTGTTAGTAGAAAGTAAATTTATATCCCCCCCCCCCCCTTTTTTCTTCTCTCCCCCTCCCCCCCCCCCCCCCCCCCAAAAATCTGTTTGCAAAAAAGTACATCTGTAAAATGCAGTACTGAAGATCTGGAACAAGAACAGTCCACAAGTGGACGAACAACCAGCACTTTCTGTCACATTTTACAACCGCTGAAGGTTAGGAAGAAGAGAAAGAACAATCATTAAAAAAAAATTAACCAGCAACCAAAGAAACTGCGGAAAGCAACACTTGTAGTCACGGTGTAAGGAGAAATTAAACAAGATGGCCAACCTTTAGCGGAAGTGCAGCTGTTGGCCTCCAGTTGGTAGGTTGTGGTCCTGTAGCCCCAGAGCTCCGAGTGGGCCTCGTAGCTGGCACAGGCTCCCCGTGCTGGATCCTGGCTGGAGAAGAAGCTATCGGACACCGCTTGACCGCTGTCGTCCCACACGAAATCTGGCCACATAAGACATAGACGATGGCTAAGTCTTGTGGGTTCTTGGGATTCAGGAAAACGTGTCCCTTTGTTACACCCACCACCCGGTCTCCGTCTCTATATGTTTCGGTCTCTCTCTGTCTTAGTCTCTATTTGTCTGTCTCAGTCTCTGTCTATCTGTCTCGGTCTCTATCTGTCTCTGTCTCTATCTGTCTCGGTCTCTGTCTATCTGTCTCGGTTTCTACCAGTCTCAGTCTCTGTCTATCTGTCTCGGTTTCTACCAGTCTCAGTCTCTGTCTATCTGTCTCGGTCTCTATCTGTCTCTGTCTCTATCTGTCTCGGTCTCTGTCTATCTGTCTCGGTTTCTACCAGTCTCAGTCTCTGTCTATCTCAATCTCTGTCTGTCACGGTCTCTCTCTGTCTTAGTCTCTATTTGTCTGTCTCGGTCTCTGTCTATCTGTCTCGGTTTCTACCAGTCTCAGTCTCTACTTGTCTGTCTCGGTCTCTTTTTGTCTCGGTCTCTCTCTGTCTGTGTTGGATTCTATCTATCTGTCTCGGTCTCTATCTATCTGTCTCAGTCTCTGTCTCGGTTTCTATCTATCTGTCTCAGTCTCTGTCTCGGTCTCTATCTATCTGTCTCAGTCTCTGTCTCGGTCTCTATCTATCTGTCTCAGTCTCTGTCTCGGTCTCTATCTATCTGTCTCAGTCTCTGTCTCGGTTTCTATCTGTCTGTCTCGGTCTCTATCTGTCTCGGTCTCTATCTGTCTCTGTCTCTATCTGTCTCGGTCTCCATCTGTCTCTGTCTCTATCTGTCTCGGTCTCTAGCTATTTGTCTCAGTCTCTGTCTATCTGTCTCAGTCTCTAACCATATGTCTCGGTCTCTGTCTATCAGTTTGTCTCGGTCTCTATCTATCTGTTTCTGTTTCTATCTAGTCACGGTCTCTGTCTGTCTCGGTCTCTATCTGTCCTTCTCGGTCTCTGTCTGTCTCGGTCTCTATCTATCGGTCTCTATCTATATGTCTCGGTCTCTATCTATATGTCTCTGTCTCTATCTATCTGTCTATGTCTGTATTGCTTTTATCTATGTGTCTGTATCTGCCTAGGTCTCTTTCTCTCGGTGTCTGTCCCGGTCTCTATCTGTTTCGGTCTCTGTCTGAATCGGTCTATATCTTTCTCGGTCTCTCTTTGCCTCTGTGTTTCTGAATCTATCACCCCCGCCCCTACCCCCGACTTTCTTTGGCAACAGGCAGCTGGCAATGTTCTGAATCTCCATTTCCAAACATAAACCACGTTCGGCACAGCATTCTTCACAGCTCACAGTGTTTCCACCTCTACTCAACTCAGTACTTGGGCGAGGAAACTTTCAGTACACATATGGGGGAAATAAGTGGGCTTAATGACTAGTTATTATCAGAAGTAAAAAAAACTGCTACGACTAAACTCAGTCAAATGGCTCTCTGCAATACTGGACAGAAGCCCAGTAGTCCCCCTGCCTTTCCCGTACTATCGTTCCATTCATCTCACCAGTAGTCCCCCTGCCTTTCCCGTGCTATCATTCCATTCATCTCGCCAGTAGTCCCCTTGCCTTTGCCGTGCTATCATTCCATTCATCTCGCCAGTAGTCTCCTTGCCTTTCACGTGCTATAATTCCATCCATCTCGCCAGTAGTCCCCTTGCCTTTCCTGTACTATCGTTCCATTCATCTCACCAGTAGTCCCCCTGCCTTTCCCGTGCTATCATTCCATTCATCTCGCAGTAGTCCCCTTGCCTTTTCCGTGCTATCTTTCCATTTATTTCGCCAGTAGTCCCCTTGCCTTTGCGTGCTTTCATTCCATACATCTCGCCAGTAGTCCCCTTGCCTTTCCCGTGTGGGTTCCGGGGCCCTATTGTGGGGAAAACAAGAATAGACCCACTGCCTCCCCAAAAGCATGTCGTAAGAGTCGACTAACTGGGGAGCTTCCTTTGAAGTCGGAGTGCATCTGCCTGAGAGGCAAGGAACCAGCAGTCTGCATTCAATTGAATCAGATCTGTAAAACTGATGCACATGCAACACTCAGGTTCTGGAGCATGACTGCAGTCCAGAAGTGGACGAACAACCAGAACTTTACGCCAGAGTGTACAGCTGGTGAATACAAAGAAAAAAAGAAAAGAATTATCATTCCATTCATCTCGCCAGTAGTCCCCTTGCCTTTCCCGTGCTATAATTCCATTCATCTCGCCAGTAGTCCCCTTGCCTTTCCCGTGCTATCATTTGATCCATCTCGCCAGCAGGTACCAAGTAGTCTTGAGGTAGTGTCCTCCTCGAGAGCTGCAGGTCACGGGTTCAAGCGCCGGTGAAGGCTGGTATTTTTTTAATCTAGTATTTCCTTTGGTCTCTGGGCAGTAAGATCGGATGCCCATGTGTATTCTTTCGTAAGTAAAATAAATCCCTTGCAGCTGGATATCGAAAAGAGTAACCTAACGGCGCTAATATGATCGGACGCCCGTATATATCATTCCTAGAAAAGAATAACCTAACGTTAAAAATCTACCCAAAGTATGTCAGGATCCTCGCCGGTGCAACGGAGTTCGTGCACTGCGCTGAGATTTTAAGACTCAGACTTGAGTTAAAAGTAGAACGGAGCACTTATGAATTACACCCGTGTGCCATGATGTTGATGCATCGAATAAACAAACAAACTAGGGACCAAGTTCTGGAATCCATTCCTTACGTATAGAGTATAAGTGAAGGAGACTTTTCCATACTTTCGACCGTATTGGGTACATAGGGTTAGACGTATATTTTATTGACCAATCGCCACGAGGTGAGTGAAATGGTCAGCAGCAAGCCGACTGCATTTACTTCCCATAACTATACCTGGTACCCACTCAAGGCTGGGTCGACCTGGGAGCCAAGTCAGTTAAAAAAACAAGTCCGGCTACGTCACGACCTGAGCCCACAACTTTCTGTGTTGAGTATAAATGGGTGTGAATAATGAATTCCCTCGCTTTTAGCGCACCAGCGCAGCGATCAGCACGAGGTAAACCAAGCACCAGCAACAATCAGCTAAAACCCACAGATACTAGCGCTATAATAACTGGACCAGACCAGACCCAAAAACCCCAAGCACCACACCGGACTCAGGAAGCAAAGAACCGGAATATCAGGTGTGACTACACACTGCAAATAATTGAAAATCAAATAAGATAGCCAAGGAACCTTTCTTTACATAGGCCTCCGGGCAGCTGAAAAAGGATCAAATTTGGAATTGTTGTTGGACAACTGGAATTGGAATTGAATTCCCTCGCAGGCCAAATGACAGGGCATATCAGTTTGGTTTGTTTGATGAATGAAACAACTCAATGTGGCAGTGAGACGTAAGCAAAACAGTTGAGTCAACAGTTACCACTCAGCTCCTGGAGAGTTCCTTGGTAATGAATGAAAGAATCAAGACATAGGATCAACAAGCAACCAGCCATAGCCAGACTTTACCTTTGAGGGTGGGGTCGTACGTAGCCGCGACCCAGGCCGACCCCGCTGAGTTGTCCCTCAGCCAGGAAGCCCAGTAGTCAAATTCTGCTGTCGTTGCAAGGGAGATGAGATTGTACCCCATGTTGCGGCACTCAGTGGTCGCGGCCGCCCGCGTTTGTGTCTGGCTACAGTAGAGATAGTCGGCGCCCGAGTAGGGCTGTGGGGTGCAACCACCTGACCCTGTCGATAGATAACAATTAGTGTTAATTAATAATAATAATAATTAATAGAGTGTCAATTAATGCAAGGGTGGCGACATTGGTGGTGTTGGGGGAGGGGGGACTCCAGCATACCAGCCATCCAGTCATACATACCTTTTAAAGCAACAAAGGGAGCGCGCGGTAGGCGGAATCCTAGTTTTAGAGTTTAGTAATAATGTAGTAAAGTAAAAAAGTAAAGAAGCCTTTTCCAAGCCTTTAGGCGTATAGAGCATATAGGGCTAGACCTATATTTTATAGACCAACCGACACAAGATGGGGGATGTGGTCAGCATCTCGCCTAATAATTATGTGCTGAATGGTAAATAAATAAAACATACGAAATAGTATCAAATATACAGACACACTTTCTGAGGAGAACTTCCAGTAGTGACATAATTGTTGGGTTGGTAGGTGATGGGTGGAGGCGAGTTATTTGCTCTTTCAAAAAGTAGCTTGGAATCCCAGGTGCCGGTACACACGAATGCATGTCATAATGTCTGTGAGACATCTGACAACTGATGTCATTATCTCACATGTTTGTGAGACATCTAACATTGATCTCATTATCTCACATGTCTGTGAGACATCTAACATTGATGTCATTATCTCACATGTCTGTGAGACATCTGATGTCATTATCTTACATGTCTGTAAGACATCTGACAACAGATGTCATTATCTTACATGTCTGTAAGACATCTGACAACTGATGTCATTATCTTGCATGTCTGTGAGACATCTGATGTCATTATCTTTCATGTCTGTGAGACATCTGACAACTGATGTCATTATCTTACATGTCTGAAGAACATCTGACAACAGATGTCATTATCTTAGATGTCTGTGAGACATCTGACACTGATGTTATTATCTTACATGTCTTTGAGACATCTGACAACTGATGTCATTATCTTACGTGTATGTGAGACATCTGACAACTGATGTCATTATCTCACTTGTCTGTGAGACATCTGATGTCATTATATTACATGTCTGTAAGACATCCGACAACTGATGTCATTATCTAACATGTCTGTGAGACATCTGACAACTGATGTCATTATCTTATATGTCTCTTGAGACATCTGATGTCATTATCTTACATGTCTGTGAGACATCTGACAACTGATGTCATTATCTTACATGTCTGTGAGACATCTGACAACTGATGTCATTATCTTACATGTCTGTGAGACATCTGACAACAGATGTCATTATCTTACATGTCTGTGGACATCTGACACTGATGTTATTATCTTACATGTCTGTGAGACATCTGACAACTGATGTCATTATCTTACGTGTCTGTGAGACATCTGACAACTGATGTCATTATCTTGCATGTCTGTGAAACATATGGCAACTGATGTCCTTATCTTACATGTCTGTTAGACATCTGACACTGATGTCATTATCTTACATGTCTGAGAGACATCTGATTTCATTATCTTACATGTCTGTGAGACATCTGACACTGATTTCATTATCTTACATGTCTGTGAGACATCTGACAACTGATGTCATTATCTTGCATGTCTGTGAAACGTATGGAAACTGATGTCATTATCTCACTTGTCTGTGAGACATCTGATGTCATTATATTACATGTCTGTGAGACATCTGACAAATGATGTCATTATCTCACATGTCTGTAAGACATCCGACAACTGATGTCATTATCTAACATGTCTGTGAGACATCTGACAACTGATGTCATTATCTTATATGTCTCTTGAGACATCTGATGTCATTATCTTACATGTCTGTGAGACATCTGACAACTGATGTCATTATCTTACATGTCTGTGAGACATCTGACAACTGATGTCATTATCTTACATGTCTGTGAGACATCTGACAACAGATGTCATTATCTTACATGTCTGTGAGACATCTGACACTGATGTTATTATCTTACATGTCTGTGAGACATCTGACAACTGATGTCATTATCTTACGTGTCTGTAAGACATCTGACCAACTGATGTCATTATCTTGCATGTCTGTGAAACATATGGCAACTGATGTCATTATCTTACATGTCTGTTAGACATCTGACACTGATGTCATTATCTTACATGTCTGTGAGACATCTGATTTCATTATCTTACATGTCTGTGAGACATCTGACACTGATTTCATTATCTTACATGTCTGTGAGACATCTGACAACTGATGTCATTATCTTACATGTCTGTGAGACATCTGACAACTGAAGTCATTATCTCACATGTCTGTGAGACATCTGATGTCAATATCTCTCATGTCTGTGAGACATCTGACAACTGATGTCATTATCTCACATCTCTGTGAGACATCTGATGTCATTATCTTACATGTCTGTAAGACATCTGACAACTAATGTCATTATCTCACATGTCTGTGAGACATCTGACAACTGATGTCATTATCTCACATGTCTGTGAGACATCTGATGTCATTATCTCACATGTGTGTAAGACATCTGACAACTGATGTCATTATCTCACAAGTCTGTGAGACATCTGATGTCATTATCTCATGTGTCTGTGAGACATATGTCAACTGATGTCATTATCTCACATGTCTGTGAGACACCTGACAACTGATGTCATTATCTTATGTCTGTGAGACATCTGACAACTGATGTCATTATCTTACATGTCTGTGAGATATCTGACAACTGATGTCATTATCTTACATGTATGTGAGACATCTAACAACTGATGTCACTATCTTACATGTCTGTGAGACATTTGACACTGATGTCATTATCTTACATGTCTGTGAGACATCTGACACTGATGTTATTATCTTAAATGTCTTTGAGACATCTGACAACTGATGTCATTATCTTACATGTCTGTGAGACATCTGACACTGATGTTATTATTTTACATGTCTGTAAGACATTTGACAACTGATGTCATTATCTTACATGTCTGTGAGACATCTGATACTGATGTCATTTTCTTACATGTCTGTGAGACATCTGACAACTGATGTCATTATCTTACATGTCTGTGAGACATCTGACACTGATGTTATTATCTTAAATGTCTGTGAGACATCTGACAACTGATGTCATTATCTTACATGTCTGTGAGACATCTGACACTGATGTTATTTTCTTACATGTCTGTGAGACATCTGACAACTGATGTCAGTATCTTACATGTCTGTGAAACATCTGACACTGATGTTATTATTTTACATGACTGAAAGACATTTGACAACTGATGTCATTATCTTACATGTGTGTGAGACATTTGACACTGATGTTATTATCTTACATGTATGTGAGACATCTGACAGCTGATGTCATTATCTTACATGTCTGTGAGACATCTGACAATGATGTCATTATCTTACATGTCTGTGAGACATCTGACAACTGATGTCATTATCTTACATGTCTGTGAGACATCTGACACTGATGTTATTATCTTAAATGTCTGTGAGACATCTGACAACTGATGTCATTATCTTACATGTCTGTGAGACATTTGACACTGATGTCATTATCTTACATGTCTGTGAGACATCTGACACTGATGTTATTTTCTTACATGTCTGTGAGACATCTGACAACTGATGTCATTATCTTACATGTCTGTGAAACATCTGACACTGATGTTATTATTTTACATGTCTGTAAGACATTTGACAACTGATGTCATTATCTTACTTGTGTGTGAGACATCTGACACTGATGTTTTTATCTTACATGTCTGTGAGACATCTGACAGCTGATGTCATTATCTTACATTTCTGTGAGACATCTGACACTGATGTTATTATCTTACATGTCTGTGAGACATCTGACAACTGATGTTATTATCTTACATGTGTGTGAGTCATCTGACAACTGATGTCATTATCTTACATGTCTGTGAGACATCTGACAACTGATGTCATTATCTTACATGTCTGTGAGACATCTGATGTCACTATCTTACATCTTTGTGAGACATCTGACAACTTATGTCATTATCTAACATGTCCGTGAGACATCTGACAACTGATGTCATTATCTTACATGTCTGTGAGTCATTTGACACTGATGCCATTATCTTACATGTCTGTGAGACATCTGACACTGATGTCATTATCTTACATGTCTGTGAGACATCTGACACTGATGTCATTATCTTACATGTCTGTGAGACATCTGACACTGATGTAATTATCTTACATGTCTGTGAGACATCTGACAACTGATCTCATTATCTTACATGTCTGTGAGACATCTGACAACTGATGTCATTATCTTACATATGTCTGTGAGACATCTGTTGTCGTGATAGAGGATCTCTGTGAGACTTATGACATCTAGTGATGTAGGATGTCTGTCTTACGTCTGATTTCATGATGTAGGATGTCTGTGATAATTATGATGTCACGATCTAGGTTATCTGTGGAACATCTGACACATGATGTCATAATGGAGGATGTGTATGAGCCATCTGACATCTGATGTAGGATATATGTGAGACAGCTGATGTCATGATGTAGGATGTCTTTGAAGCATCATATATCATGAGCAGATGATGTCCAAGTGTTTAGGGACACGTCACGGGAGTGAAGGTGTTCTATGGAGGTACTCAAATGCAGAGCATAAGAAAAACTGTGAGGGCTGAGATTAAACATTTAATGGAGTAAAGCTCTTTCACTGAAGAATCAGACTTACTCACTCACTCACTTATTCGCTCAATCACTCATTCACTAACTCACTCACTCACTCACTCGCTAGCTAGCTCGCTCTCTCTCTCACTCACTCACTCACTCACTCACTCACTCACTCACTCACTCACTCACTCACTCACTCACTCACTCACTCACTCACACACTCACTCACTCACTAACCCACTCAGCTACTCACGTACATACTCACTTACCCACGCACTCACTTACTCGCTCACTTACTTACTCACTCACTTGCTCACTCACTCGCTCACTCACTCACTCACTCACTCACTCACTCACTCACTCTCTCACTCATTCGCTCACTTACTCACTCACTCACTCACTCACTCACTCATTCTCTCACGTCATATACTCATAAACATATTTACACACATACACTGACGCACTCACAGATACACACATACTTAAAGACATTTATTCCCTCACTTACTCCCTTATTCACTCACTCCCTTATTCACTGACTCTTTCACTCACTCCCTCATTCATTCCGTCACTCACTCACTCACTCACTCACTCATTCACTCACTCACTCACTCACTCACTCACTCACTCACTCACTCATTTACTCACTCACTCACTCACCCACTCACTCACACACACACTCACTCACTCACTTACTCATTCACTCACTCACTCATTTCCTCACTCCCTTACTCACTCACTCACTTGTTTCCTCACTCCTCACTCAGTCACGTTATATACTAACAAACATATATACATCCACTGACATACTCGCAGATACACACATACCAAAATACACTCACTCACTCATTCACAAACGTGCTCAAACAAAATAGACACCCTCGCTAATACATTTACAAAAGCGCATACTCATACATACAGTCTCACATGGACGAGACAGACACTCACACAGACACTCACACAGACAAGACACATACAGACAAGTTACACACATATACATACACAAAACACACAAAGAGGCCAGTTACACACACGGATACGACACACGTGTCACATACCCATGATACATGCCGGACACAACAGAAAGCAGATCCAGCAGTGGACACTCCAAACTCTGGTAAATCTGTCCATAATGTGAGAGGCAAGCCCCCTCGACCAGCTGGCCTCAGTGTCTGGATGAATGTCCAGCTAGGAAGATAGATTCAGGGACGTCTGTGCAGCCCCCTGGCAGGCTTGTCTGTGTGCAGTCTTGACCCTGGTGTGGCGTCCATTTAGTTACAGGCCCCGGCTATTGGGAGGCACACCTAGTTTTTGCAGCTGAACTTGCTTACACAATTATTTATGTTAAATTAATTATTAATAGCCAGCAAATGAGAAACAAAAATGTATGAGAGAGAGAGAGAGAGAGAGAGAGAGAGAGAGAGAGAGAGAGAGAGAGTAGGATAGGGAAGAGAAAGAAAAAAGAGGAAAGAGAGAATTATGAAAGAGAGAGAGAGAGGGGGAGATAGACAGCAAGAAAGGATGAAGGGCTGAGTCACTTATTATAATTAGTATACAATTTTCGTGTTAACTGTTTCACGTACATAATAGTGTACAATTTCCGTGTTAACTGTGTCACCTACATAATAGTGTACAATTTACGCGTTAACTACATAATAGTGTACAATTTACGTATTACCTGTGTCACGTACATAATAGTGTACAATTTAGGTGTTAACTGTGTCACGTAATAATAGTGTACAATTTATGTGTTAACCGTGTCACTTACACATTAGTGTACAATTTACGTGTTAACTGTGTCACGTACATAATAGTGTACAATTTTCGTGTTAACTGTGTCACGTACATAATAGTGTACAATTTTCGTGTCAACTGTGTCACGTACATAATAGTGTACAATTTTCGTGTTAACTGTGTCACGTACATAATAGTGTACAATTTACGTGGTAACTTAGTCACCTACATAATAGTGTACAATTTTCGTGGTAACTGTGCCACGTACATAATAGTGTACAATTTACGTGTTAACTGTGTCACCTACATAATAGTGTAAAATTTACGTGTTAACTGTGTCAGGAACATAATAGTGTACAATTTACATGCTAACTTTGTCACCTACATAATAGTGTACAATTTACGTATTTACAGTGTTACCTAAAAAGTAGTGTACAATTTCCGTGTTAACTGTGTCACCTACATAATAGTGTACAATTTACGCGTTAACTACATAATAGTGTACAATTTACGTATTACCTGTGTCACGTACATAATAGTGTACAATTTAGGTGTTAACTGTGTCATGTACATAATAGTATACAATTTACATTCTGTGTCACCTAGATAATAATATAAAATATACTTGTTAACTATATCTCGTTCCTAACAGTGATACATATTATCTATACCAGTTTGTACGCTGCAAATTCCACTTTTACTGTGTGACAGAGTTATCAACATGAACCGGGCGCTTTCTGAAAGGCTCTTATCGTAACTGAATATAAACTTGATCTTGAAACAAACCGCTGAAATAATTGTTATTATGAAATGATTCCACAGAAGCTTTTCAGACAATGAAGTCCGGAAAGTAAAGCTTACCAAACATAGAGACAAACAACGAAACTCTTCTGGATGCAGATGATTCTGTTGGCGGTAACAAGAGTTGTTACAATAACTGGTTTACAAGATCAAAATCCACACGGACACTCTTGCAAGTGGCCCTCTTTGATTGTTTACTTGAGCTTTTGCCTTTAAGCACAGCCCCTACTTCCCCCAGTTCGACCCTTTACCTCCCTTATTTTCCGGTCATCTGATAAAAGACACGAGGCGGAGCCACAAACTGTGCAAACAAAAAACCATTCCAAACGGACACATCTAACCTACTCACGAGGCATCGGCAAGTAACTTCTTTGGGGGCGGGGAGTTAGATCGAGCAATTCGAAGTTTCTGCCGGCTGTCGTTGATCAGTGTGAGAGCCCGCTCGTCATCGAGATCGTGTGAATCGGACACAACCCTACCAGCGAGAAGCCCAATGTCGTGACGTCAGATCCCACATATATATGTCTTCATCCATTGAAACATGAACCATGGATGCACTTTTCGCGTGGTCCATTAGTAGTAGCTTTTGGCTGTCACACGCTCTAGTAGCAAGCTTACAAAGATACTGTCAGGATAACGTAGTTCCCCACCCCCCCCCCCCCCCCCCCCCCCAAAAAAAAAAAGATGTTTAAATATTATTATTGTCATTGTTTTGATTATCGGGTAGGGGAGGAGTTAGGGGCGAAAAAAAAGGGGGGGGGGGTCAGAGAACAGAGGCAGACACGGACCTGATAGTTACAGTGTCACTTTGTATGCTCCAGGATTGTGAGCAAAGGTAGGCACGGACCTGACCCTTGCAGTGTCAAGTTGAATGTCCAGGATTGTGGACAGAGACAGGCACGGACCTGACGCTTGCAGTGTCAAGTTGAATGTCCAAGATTGTGGGCAGAGGCAGGCACGGACCTGACGCTTGTAGTGTCAAGTTGAATGTCCAGGATTGTGGACAGAGGCAGGCACGGACCTGACCCTTACAGTGTCAAGTTGAATGTCCAGGATTGTGGACAGAGGCAGGCACGGACCTGACCCTTACAGTGTCAAGTTGAATGTCCAGGATTGTGGACAGAGGCAGGCACGGACCTGACGCTTGTAGTGTCAAGTTGAATGTCCAGGATTGTGGACAGAGGCAGGCATGGATCTGACCCTTGCAGTGTCAAGTTGAATGTCCAGGATTGTGGACAGAGGCAGGCACTGACCTGACCCTTGAAGTGTCAAGTTGAATGTCCAGGATTGTGGACAGAGGCAGGAACGGACCTGACAGTTACAGTGTCACTTTGTATGCTCCAGGATTGTGGTCCGCAAGGTTAACAACTCAAAGATGAGATTCATACATGTACAAATCCTGGTATGCATCATTCAACTGTTCACACATACACACACACTAATTCACTCACTCACACACACGCCTATGCATGCCTGCGCACACACATATACGCGCCCATGCATGCGCGCACACACACACACAGACACACACACACACACACACACATTCACATGTACAAGTGTTTAAACAGGCATACACCTTTATATTTAAGCATTTGTAAACTTTGAACGGAAAATTAATCACCTGGAGCAATTAATCTTGTTATTGCAGCAAACGCCAATATACTATCCGTAATTAGATAATAAAATAAAGTTATCGTTTTTCAATCGACTTTGATTATCGAACCTTAAATTGCAGTTGTCTTCCTTATATAGTGGACATAATAACCGTGAGGGGAAATAACAAGTGCTTCTATTGTCATTCAACAATCACACAACAGAATCAATGTCCCAATAACGGAAATCGTTTCAGTATGTGGAACCTCATTCGCTTTGCAAATGTTCTTCTGTTAAACACAATTCTTCTTTCTGTTCCAAAATCCGCCATATTTGTTTGAAAGTATAATAAATAATGGCAGTGAAGTTATTCCAACAAACAGATCGAACTCTGTTGTTGGATCGAATATTTTGTCTGCACATTATTGGCTACTGTATCCAATTTCGTCCTTTTTTAGGACGCAATTTTTTGCTATTTGAAGCCCTACTCTGGCTTTTGCCAGGGGCCGCAATATAGGCAGGCCATATATATGGCCAAATGTCTGAACGCGGTTTCTGGGACCTCTCCACGGCGATCCACATGGTGGCACTTTGTGTCATCGGGTGTTTATCGCTTGTGTGATGTCCTGGTGGGGTAGAAATTCAGTTCACATTATTGGCTTGGCGTCCGGTGTTACATGTCCTCCTGTATCAATAAACCGGCAAGAAAAAGGACAGCCAGAAAGTGTTGATTGTTCATTTGAATATTTGTGACTTGGTTGTGTGACTCATATTTTTTTTTATACCAGTGTACAATACATGACGTTTAGTAATTTAGTGAGTCTCTCTCCCCAATCCCTCTCTCTTTATTCATCCACGTCCCATTGAGGGGATGAAGTGGTGTTGGGGTAGAATAGACTCCTGCCTTACCAGGCATGTCGTAAAAGGCTACAATTTAAAGTTTTCTTTAAAATCAAACGGGTTGGGACAAAAAGCGCATGTATCGAAGCCTAGACTTAACCACAAGACGGGGGCGGGAGGTGGGAGGGGGGGGGAGTGGTTCTAAAAGTGCTAGTTAAGCTTGAAGAAAACTTGTGTGTTTATCCTGTCATTTATCTGTTTAGCTGACTGTCCCTAAGTCTCGTTTCCACCCCTCACGCCTCTTGCTTCCCTCTCTCGTCATCTCTGTTCCTCACTCTCTCAGTAGATCCCCCCTCTCTCTCTCTCCCTCTTCTCCTCTCACACCCTTCAGTAAGTCCTATTCGAATTGTATGCGTTTCTGTTATCTGTTTAACTGATTGTGGTCAAACCTTATCACCTTTCTTTGCTTCTCTCTCTCTCTCTCTCTCTCTCTCTCTCTCTCTCTCTCTCTCTCTCTCTCTCTCTCTCTCTCTCTCTCTCTCTCATATATATATATATATATATGTATAGTAGAATCTCGCTTAACGAGCACCTCTCATAACGAGTAATTCTCATAATGAGCAAAACAAATTGTAAAAAAATGACTTGTTTAATGAGCGACGTTTCGCATAACGAGTGACGAGGAGAGGGGAAGTCCCGAATTGTGCGCATGTTACATCAGTCTGTGTTTAGCACTCGTTCCAGTAGCATCGTAGTGTCGCTTGTGGCCACTCATTTACTCAAACTTGTGTTTTGTTGTGATATATGTACATGAATCCTCCAGGCCTACAAGATGACCTCCCTGAAGATTTAAGTTCAAGATCTAGTTTCTGCTTCCCAACACCACTCCGTTACTCCAGCCCATGGACCAGCAAGTTATTTTTAACTTTAGGAAGCTCTACACTAAAGCATTCTTCGAGCAATGTTCTCAGGTATCTGAATAAACCAACCTTACTTTTAAAGAGTTTTGGAAAAATCACTTCCATATCGTTGCCTGCCTCAAGACGATCGACAAGGCGGGGGAACGGTTTACCAAGAGAACTCTAACTTCTGCTTGGAAGGAAGCTTTGGCCGGAGATCTTTGTCGATTTGTGAATTTAAGGGGTTCGAGACGGTACCTGTAGAACCTGTATTCAACGAGATTGTCTTTGGCCACTATCATGCGATTGTAGGTGGAAAACAGAGATATTGAAGAGCTTGTGGAAAAGCCCAGCCAAGAGCTGACCACCCAAGAGATTACGGAGTTGCATTGTGTTTCACGGCAAGAAGTTTTGGAGGTAAGTTTGTCAGAGGAGGAGGTAACAGAAAAGCAACAATCTTCTGACGAAATAAGAGAAATTCTGAAAGCATGGCACACTGTTGCATCTTACATTGAGAAGCATCACCCCAATAAGAAAGTGGCTATGCGCGTTTCAAGTTTATTTAAGGATAATGCTGTGTCGCATTTTCGCCAAACTTTAAAGCATCGGCAAAAACAAATGTTTGGATATCTTTCTAGTAAAAAAATAATTAGCTGTTTATCATAATTATTTCTACTTTTTTTTTCTGCAAATCGAATTTGCATTCCAGGTGGGTTCGTTCCGCGTTTGAAGAAAAGATGAAGATGATCCGCTTTCCTTAACAATTTGTATATAATTTTCTTTGAATAAACGTTATACATAGCGTTTTGTGAAATTTTTTTTCGACATGGAACGCATTATCGCATTTTACATTAATTTGTATGAGAAAAATCCGATAACGAGTGTTTCGCTTAACGAGTATGAATTATGCTCATTATGCGAGGTTCCACTGTATATATACAAACACACCCTCTTCTCCCCCCCCCCCCCTTCCCCCCCCCCCCCCCCCTTCTTCTCTCGCATCTCTTCTCTCGCACGCTTTAATAATTCAGATTCAAATCTTCTATATTTTTTTCTTTCCGTTCAAATCTTTGGGTTTTTTCCTTCCTATCTGTTAAAATATTTTTTTTTCTATCTATTTAAATCTTTGGTGATTGTTCTTTCTGTTCAAAGCTTTGGTGATTCTTCTATCTGTTCAAATATTCGGTGATTCTTCGATCTGTTCAAATATTCGGTGATTCTTCGATCTGTTGAAATTTAATGTGTTTCTTCTATCTGTTCTAATCCTATGTGTTTCTTCTTTGTGTTAAAATCTTAGGTGTTTCTTCTATTTTTTTCTAATCTTATGTGTTTCTTCTATCTGTTCGTCTGATTGTCCTTATGACTGACATTTCCTCCCGCCCTTTACCTCTCTTCTTCCCCTCCCCCGGCTGTGCTCACTCAGAGACTCTGCCCCTCTATCCCCTTCTCGTGCCTTCATCATTCTTATCCACCCCCTTTTCGCCTCCCGCTGTACTCACACACAGACTTTGCCCCACCATCCCCTCCTCGTACCTTCATCATTTCTTCGACGTGTTTCAAATAGGAGCATTACTGCAGTCCTGTTTTTATCTGACGTTAAGGCGGGAACCCCAGTCCACCCAATGGCTTGTGCTCAAACTCCCGCACAGATGGTCTAGTCGTTAGCGCTGCTACTAGCGCGGTCGTAGATGAGTTTCCCACGTGTCCCTGTCGGGCGTGCATGTTTGGAATCTTTCTCTCCGCGATACGGTAAGCAACTCTGCAAAATACATTACACTTTCTACGGGGCACCGTTCTGTCACGTTATACGATTACACGTATCTTCTTGCCATACCCATTTCTATTCGCTGTCTAATGAAATGCTAGGTCCACAAAGTTTTTTTGACATAAAATAAACGTTGAACTGGACTGGATTCGACGACGGTGAAGATTATGAAAAGGATGATGGTAATGAGGACGACGATGATGAAAAGGATGATGGTAATGGGGGCAGCGATGCCACGACTCAGCACGGCACGTACAACCTTGCTGGGTGTAGTGTCCAGCTGATGTTGGCTATATAAGTTGGAGCTCTTTTAGTGTCAATAATCTCCAGGCTTAAGAGAGGCACACAAACTGTCTTGGTTCAACCCCAGATCTTTAAGTAATGGAATATAGATAAGTGGACCAATGAAATGGTGAGCCATAGACCAATGGAATAGTGACACGTGGAATAATTGAATAGTGACACGTGGACTAATGGAATAGTAACACGTGGATTAATGAAATAGTGACACGCAAACCAATGGAATAGTGATAGGTATACCAATAAAATAGTGACACGTGGACTAATAGAATAGTGGCACGTTGACCACGGGACTAGAGAAACGTGAACCAATGAAATGGTGACCCATAGACCAAAAGAAGAGTGACATGGAAAAGTGAAAAATAGATTAATGGAATAGTGACACGTGGACCAATGAAATGGTGACACATAGACCAATGGAATAGTGGCACGTGGACTAATGAAATAGTGACCCATAGACCAATGAAATAGTGGCACGTGGACCAATGTAATAGTGCCACCTGGAACAATGAAATAGTGACGCGTGGACCTATGAAATAGTGACACGTGCACCAATGGAATAGTGACATGTGGAGCAATCGAATATTGACACGTGGACCAATGGAATAGTTACACAAAGACCAATGAAGTGTATTCACGGAGCATACATTTTTTTTTGAAACTTTACCCAGCATGTGACAGCGTACTAAGCTACATTCCTTAGATGACTACCTGACCATTGTCCAGTTGACATTCCCCTAACAACTCGTACACAGGCCATCAACATTATCTAGTTGGCACATCTTAAACAGCTCTACATGCGTGTTATCAACATAGTCCAGTTGGCACATCTTAAGCAGCTCTACTTGCGTGTCATCAACAGTGTCAAGTTGGCACATCTTAAACAGCTCTACATGCGTGTCATCAACATTGTCCAGTTGGCACATCTCAAGCAGCTCTACATGCGTGTCATCAACATTGTTCAGTTGGCGCATCTTAAACAGCTCTACATGCGTGTCATCAACATTGTCAAGTTGGCACATCTTAAACAGCTCTACATGCGTGTCATCAACATTGTCCAGTTGGCACATCTTAAACAGCTCTACATGCGTGTCATCAACATTGTCCAGTTGGCACATCTTAAGCAGCTCTACATGCGTGTCATCAACATTGTCCAGTTGGCACATCTTAAGCAGCTATACATGCGTGTCATCAACATTGTTCAGTTGGCGCATCTTAAACAGCTCGTACACGCGTGTCCTCAACATTATCTAGTTGGCACATCTTAAACAGCTCTACATGCGTGTCATCAACATTATCCAGTTGGCACATCTTAAACAGCTCTACATGCGTGACATCAACATTGTCCAGTTGGCACATCTTAAACAGCTCTACATGCGTGTCATCAACATTGTCTAGTTGGCACACCTCAAACAGCTCGTACACATTTCATGAAAATTTCTAATTGGCACACCATAAATAGGGCGTACAGAGGAAACAAAATTGTCCAGTTGGCACTCTCCAAACAGTTCGTGCATGCGTGTCATCAATTTTGTCCAGTTTCACTTCCCTAAACAGTACCTGCAATGCGTGCCATCAACATTGTGCAGTTGGCATTCCCCAAAAAGTTTGTGCATGCGTGTCATCAACATTGTCCAGTTGCACTCCCCAATCAGTTCCTACATGAGTGTCATCACCACTGAGGAAATGAGATATCTATGTCCCATTGTCTCTTCATTGTGTATGAGAGTTTGAGGCTGCGCCTAAATGATAACCTATCATGAACAAGGATTATAAACACAGTTTTAAAGTTCAGAAACACCATTTTCACATAGGTATCAGTGTCTAACCGTCCAGTAAGCAATGGCAAACTACTGGAGGCGAAGTTGCCAAGTAATCTTAACGTCGTAAGCTACCAATGCCTGGGTTATAATGTGACGTCATCTTCCATGGGTATATATTTCACAAAACAGTTTTGAAAAATCTGACCAGACTGGTGTTCCGTAGCCAGTAGTAAAGAATAAAAACTCTACAGTGTGTATTAAAAACGTTCTGTTCCATCTTCACAGATCGTTCCCATTTTTTCTCTTGCTGTTTGAAAACAAAGATTTTTTTAGCAGGACCCACCTTCTGTGGACCCCCGACCCACAGTTGCATAGACTACAGCAGTCACAGAAGTGAGAGAGTGAAAGATTCCACCAGACCAGAAACTCGCACACCCTTTACGGATTGATTCGTTTCCGGTGCCAAGTCGTCAACTATATTCCATGTTTTTCATTTGTCATAAAACATGTCTGGTGTTTCAAGTTTTTAGCGTGAGATGATGACCGAGGGTTAAACTACTATAGTCCTGTTATGCACTCGACCTCATACGGCAAACCCAGGTTCGAATCCTCGGTTAGTTGGAAAAAAAATTATAACAACAACAAAACCCCAACCTTCACAGCCTTTGTCGACAGCGCTAACAATGCGACCCTAAATCCTTAGGCTCAAAGAGCCCCGACCTCAACTCGGCCCCTGACTACGTGGTAAACGTGGTGAATACTAGTGGGGTGTTAGCAGTGTATTGGTAGTGTGTTAGTGTGTTGGCAGTGTGTTGGCAGTGTATTGGCAGTGTATTGGCAGTGTATTGGCAGTGTGTTGACAATCTGTTGGCAGTGTGTTGATAGTGTGTTGGTAGTGTGTTGGTAGTAACAGTCTGTTGGTAGTGTGTTGACAATCTGTTGGTAGTGTGTTGGCAGTCTGTTGGCAGTGTGTTGGTAGTAGCAGTCTGTTGGTAGTTTGTTGACAATCTGTTGGCAGTGTGTTGATAGTGTATTGGTAGTCTGTTGATAGTGTGTTGACAGTCTGTTGGTAGTAACAGTCTGTTGGTAACAGTCTGTTGATAGTGTGTTGACAGTCTGTTGGTAATCTGTTAGCAGTGTGTGATAGGAGTAACAGTCTGTTGATAGTGTGTTGACAGTCTGTTGGTAGTAACAGTCTGTTGGAGTAACAGTCTGTTGATAGTGTGTTGACAGTCTGTTGGTAGTAACAGTCTGTTGGAGTAACAGTCTGTTGATAGTGTGTTGACAGTCTGTTGGTAGTAACAGTCTGTTGGTAGTAACAGTCTGTTGGTAGTAACAGTCTGTTGATAGTAACAGTCTGTTGGTAGTAACAGTCTGTTGGTAGTAACAGTCTGTTGGTAGTAACAGTCTGTTGGTAGTAACAGTCTGTTGATAGTGTGTTGACAGTCTGTTGGTAGTAACAGTCTGTTGATAGTGTGTTGACAGTCTGTTGGTAGTAACAGTCTGTTGGTAGTAAACAGTCTGTTGGTAGTAACAGTCTGTTGGTAGTAACAGTCTGTTGATAGTATGTTGACAGTCTGTTGGTAGTAACAGTCTGTTGGTAGTAACAGTCTGTTGGTAGTAACAGTCTGTTGGTAGTAACAGTCTGTTGGTAGTAACAGTCTGTTGATAGTAACAGTCTGTTGGTAGTAACAGTCTGTTGGTAGTAACAGTCTGTTGGTAGTGTGTTGACAATCTGTTGGCAGCCTCATCTGTTGTCTGATCTTCAACTCTCATCATCTTGTGGACACAAGTTCACAAAGTCCCACATTTAATGTCCGATCTTCACCTGCAATTACCTTGTGGAAACATATTCCTAAAGTCCCTCATCTAATGTCCGATCTTCACCACCCATTACCTTGTGGACACAAGCTCCCAAAGTCCCTCATCTGATGTCCCATCTTCAACATCAATTATCTTGTGGACACAAGCTCCCAAAGTCCCTCATCTAATGTCCGATCTTCACAACACATTACCTTGTGGACACGAGCTCCCAAAGTCCCTCATCTAATGTCCCATCTTCACCACCCATTAAGTTGTGGACACAAGTTCCCAAAGTCCCTTATTTAATGTCACATCTTCACCAGCAATTACCTTGTGGACACAAGATCTCAAAGTCCCTCATCTAATGTCCCATCTTCACCAGCAAATACCTTGTGGACACAAGATCTCAAAGTCCCTCATCTAATGTCCCATCTTCACCAGCAATTACCTTGTGGACACAAGTTCCTAAAGTCCCACATCTAATGTCCGATCTTCACCAGCAATTACCTTGTGGACACAAGCTCCTAAAGTCCCTCATCTATTTTCCGATCTTCACCACCAATTACCTTGTGGACAAAAGTTCCCAAAGTCATTCATCTGATGTCCGATCTTCACCACCTAATTACCTTGTTGACAAAAGTTCCCAAAGTCATTCATCTGATGTCCGATCTTCACCACCAATTTACCTTGTGGACACAACCTCCCAAAGTCTCTCATCTATCCTGTCATAGACTCCCCAGGAATCCCCATCAACCCAGAAGTCAACTCGTTTCAACTAACAACTTTTTGATCTTGTTTTCCTAACGTGGTCCCTGCACATTCTTTTGTACTTAACCCATCAACTAATAAACAACCCATTTGGACAAATATTTTTTGAATTCAATTTAGGAGCAATCTTTGCCAGAAACACTGCGCAACAATGAACCATAGCGGCATATTTTGGCCATATATTCTACATAGCTCGTTACCAGCGCCTCATTTCAAGCATTATTGCTGCCTTGAAATGTCATCATCAGCTCTGCAGAATTCACTTATCCCTTTCATGTGAACTCGTTCGGGCTTCGGGACGTTCAGCAAGCCATGTTACTTGTTACCGTGAAGCAGATAATTGCACGATTTGGGTATTTCTGCCATCGGTGGCGGCAGCTCGTTACACGCTTCATTTTCCGAGAGATTTGCCATTTTGTGTTTGCGAACTATGCCTCAGCAGTGGCCAGAGTTGAAATACGACTTCATGCAAAAGTGTTTTTCTCTGCGGTGTTTTTCTTGTGGTGCTTTTCTGATATATGTTGATCGATGTTCTGGGTGTCCTTTGTGTATATACCTTCACTATATGAGTGTGTATGTGACTTTGTTTATGTCTTGTATGTGCATTTCAATATGTCTGTGTAGGTATATATGCAGGTGTACATGTGTACGTGTGTGTAGACTCGCATATATGCTAACGTTTCATAATATCTATGTTATTTAATGTGTAACTGCAATCGCAAAACATTGCTTCTGTGTAAATAAATAGTCTTCGATACTCTTCAAGGCCTGATGAACTAGCCTTTCTAAGCCTAAACTCAAACATGCAATATACTCTTCGTGCCTACACTCTGTTAACTTACTCCCAACGCCTACATTTAAACATTTAAGTTACTTTCTTTTACTACATTCGAACAAGCAACATACTCTGTGTGCCTCCACATTTACAATAAACCTACTCTCTGTACCTACACTCAAGCCCTTCCTTTCTCTCTGTGCCTACACTCGACCAACTTGCTCTCTATCCAAACAATCAATCAATCAGCCTAATCTTTACCTACACTCAAGCAATCAACTTATATCTATGCCCTTACCCCCCCCCCCCCCCAAAAAAACCTTATTCTCCCTAATATTCAAACAATCAACTTACCCATTGTGCTTGCAGTCATAAAACATTGACATACGGGCTCTGTAGTACTCAGACGTAATAATTGCCTAAACAAAGGTGGTCTCCGAATAGATCATCAAAACATTTATCATTTACTACCTGAGCTGTCATTTATGTGTAACAATCATTTTCATATCTTTGGAATTATCAAAAGTCGGCTAAACAATTAAATACTAATAATGAAATTAAAATGAGGGAATTTAATGTTATTTGTGTACATCTCAAATTACCCCAATTATTCCCATAGAAATGTTTGAGAATCTCTAGAGGTGTAATGTGTCAGGCTTGAAGCCAAGCCATCAAACCGGCAATCACTTTTGATTGGTTACTATCTCGCACAGCCCACATCCTTTTCATCTTAGACTCGTCTAGTTCTTGTCACCTCTATGCAGATGAGGTAAAGTTTAAAAATGGACCTGCCTCTTTGGGTAAATAGTCTATCTTTTGTAATTAGGCCTCTAAATGTCGTGTTAAGTACTCCAAACGGTCCTAATTGTCTTAAGAACCTTCTATTTTCAAATTCAACCTTACAGGTGAGCGATTCATTATTAATGAAGCCAAAATTCTAATGACCGAATTACAGCTTAGACGCGAATGAATCTCTTCCTGTTTTCTTCGGGAGACCAGTGTTGCCACTTTGGATGTTTTATAGCCAGATTTAGATGTTTTCCTTGCATTTAGATGGTGTTTTTGACATTTAGATGGCAGATGTTTTTCTAGAAGTTTTTCATTTGGAGTGAATTTATCAAATTTAACTAAGAAACAGGATGAAATCTGACCTCTTAAATGCTATCATGACAATACAATTTTTCCTGATAAGAGTAGGAAAAGGCTGTTCGACTAATCAGATAGCTGATGGGTATTAAAAGAAATCGGAACAGCTAAAGCATTCCAGAGTCAGTCTAGATCTGAAGCTTCAACTTCATCATCCAAGCGAAGTTTATTCTGTAGATCTTGTGAAGATGAGGACATGATTCTATAGGGTAAGTCATATCAATGGCCATGTAATTTATTACTCTTTCCATTTTGATGTTTTTTCTAGATGTTTTCCACACAAATTTAGATGTTTCTAGATATTTTTAGACTCCGTTCTGGATGTTTTTTTGTCAAAGAAAAGTGGCAACACTGCGCTTGGGTCGAACTTATTCTTGACTAAGCCTCCAGAGAAGACACACGCTTACTGCCTGTGTGCTGTATATCCTGTCTATTTCGAGTGATCAAATTTTGCATCCTAGAGGTATCCTTATGAGCATGGGTATGTATACCATAAAGGCAAACTGAATGTAGGGATGTTGCAGAATGGGGCTTGCATACATTCTAATTGCAGAGGGGCTCCCAAACTTTACATCCCCGTTAAAGGCAGAGGCTGGTAGACTAAGGGATTCCGTCCATAGAGTCCAGAGAGATTGACCAGCAGACAACACCGTTCCACAGGCTGTCGCAATTGTAAAATGTGTGTTGCTAAGTTTTGGGCTAGGAGATATCTAGGTCAGAGGAGGCTTTAAGACGATTTCCGGCTCAATTTAGTACAGGTCAAACGTCACAGCATGGCCGCTGTAGTCAGGGGAAAATGTAAACGGACCTAACCGAAGAAGAAGGGTACCTGTCCGTGTGTGTGTCGGCGCATCTAAATCTTGTAGTGGTGAAACACTTGTGCAAGTGTAGATGTGCCTATATGAAAGGCGAGAGAACTATACCAGAAAGGTTGTCCTAACTCTTACTATCATGTCGGAACTTTGCCTCCTATCGTCTCTGCTGACAAGACACAATGGTATTTTACAAGACTCCTGCAGTCTTAACCTCTAGTACAGACCTCTGAGCATTGTATATACGTGGATGAATAGAAGATTTAGGAACTAGGTATATGGGGTATGAGATGATGGCTAATTCTGGTTTTCCCTTTTGTCATAGGATTTCAACTTTAGTAGAGGCCCGGTCGACAATCATCCACATGTGATGTTACCACCAACAGCCAGAAGACACCAAAATGGTTCCCCCAGTCAGTTCTGTTCCTGCATCCTGTTGGTGACAGTATTCTTCAAATAAAGTCTTATCTGGGAGAGATCCATCCACAGTGTGGTTTTGTAGCTGTCCAGAGTGTTGTCTGGCGATGTCCCTGCCCACATCTAAGGCAAGAGACTATAGTTACTGTTTTATAACACAGCCTTTAGTTCCGTTATTTACCCCGGACTATAAGGTATTCTAATTTAACGTGAACAGTGTTCCAGTCAAACCTAAATGCTGATGACAGGAGAAATTTTAGATCACTGTATTGGATGCTGTAGGAGAGAGAAAGAGAAGAGAGAGAGAGAGAGAGAGAGACATGTCCTGAGGGCTGTGACGTCAATACTGGATGCTGTAGGAGAGAGAGAGAGAGGCATGTCCTGAGGGCTGTGACGTCAATACTGGATGCTGTAGGAGAGAGAGAGAGAGAGAGAGAAGGCATGTCCTGAGGGCTGTGACGTCAATACTGGATGCTGTAGGAGAGAGAGAGAGAAGCATGTCCTGAGGGCTGTGACGTCAATACTGGATGCTGTAGGAGAGAGAGAAAAGAGAGAGAGAAGCATGTCCTGAGGGCTGTGACGTCAATACTGGATGCTGTCACATATCACTCCTGTCACGTGCCTAATGTAAGGATTTCTCCTTCAGAACCAACAGCACTCAGAGATAATTATGTTGAGTCGTTTGGCTCGTATTGGTCTAAGGGATTCCCCGTGGCCAATATACGCTCAACTTATCTCTGGAGTAGGGCAACTCAAGTATTGGCACTACAAAATATATCAGTATATGAATACAATATTTCTAGGCACACTTGGCTGGACACCCCCACTACTTACTAAAGAAAGCCCCCAGGTTACGATAAGTCATTATCATAACCATGTTAACACATATAATGAAGATACATACACATACACTTGCTAAACACTTAAGAAGGTGACATAGAGAAACCTAAGTCAGCCATGAAAATTAATGCATGTATTTAGTATAATGTATGTACATATATTATTGAAGTGAATTCCAGCTATCAGTGAAAGAATCTCAGCCACTAATGTCTAGATCCCAAAGAAACTATACAGACAGCCGGTCCTGGAGGTGACTATATGTCATCATTGGAAACAAATGAGCTGTGAGGAAAAAAACAGCACATGAAGCATCAGACATAGCTTCTATCCTTTCTGTCTATGGTGCCTCCTTCAGCTCCGGATGATTCGACTGTCTTTGACTCTGGGAATTCTGCTCCACTGGATCAAATAGTCAGAGAGTACCTCACCATAACGGGACACAATACTGCACTGGTACTTAGCAAGTCTCTATCACCAAGGAGAACACAAATTGTTTGTGAGCCACCCTAAGCTCTAGCACTGGTAGGCTGTTTGAGGTACCATCTCCCACATGTTGGAGATGTCAGGAACCTTCACAGGTGTTAGCTGGTGGGTAATAGTTTGTTTCTGGTGGTTTGATGGTTGAGTGATGGGTGTTGGTTGGACTGTGAAACTTCTGCCAGCTCCTCACAAATGATACATCCTGTCAAGAAAATAACTCAAAATTAGTCATCACCAAGAGGGTAACATCTTGACAGGAAAGACAGACAAGCATCAGTCATCAACCTCCATCTGCTTACTCCTCCCTGCTCTCCCGCTTTATTCCTCAGATTGCCTCTCCAGACCAAGAGACATAAGTCTCCTATATTCATATGTCTGTTTAGTGCAAGAGAAGGCAAGTCAGATATACAGTGGAGATAGATAAAGTGTTCTAACACATATATCACTCTCTCTCTCTCCCCCTCCCTCTGCACACAGACACCAATATTTACTGTCAGTACCTGCAGTCCGTAGATTTCCCAACGCTCGCCCTAGCATTCATTGATCTTGGTCAAACACACACATACTCTGGTTAACAAAGTATTGACCTAATTCTGTCCCCATTTGGTATGCACAACTTCTATAGTTAGTTTAAAACATACACAATTGTAAGGGTATTAAGTTTTACCAGTATGGGGGTTTATTGAGGGCATAAGCTATTTAGTCTGTACAGGGGAAGGTCTACGTTCGAATCCGCTTCTCTAGCGATCAAGAACGGTCGAACTAAGTGTGATCACACAGCCGATACTGATCTCTCTACAGCAGTGACTACTTTACAGACATCATTTTAGGTACTCGTAAACTATAATTAACTTACCCAAGCATATGTAAAAACTGAGACATTCCAGATCGCCTTGAAAAATGAAATAATACAGGCATAGATTGACACGTCTGGACGCTAGGAAGCTGGCAAAGAGAATAGCGTCACTTAGACACTTCAGGCGTTGGTGCAAAAAGAAGTCCCTAGTATACATGAGCAAGGAGTAAATCGGTTTCCACGAAACCTCAAATAACTCCCTTCATACATATCCAAGATATATACATTTAAAAGTGGAGTTTAGTTAAAGTAACCAGAAAAGGTAGACATAATAATGTTGTCCAATAAAGGCCTATATATATATAGATATAAGGGACTATATATTTCTGGGCGAGTCCAAGTTTGAATTTTGTGCAGATCACAGGTAAGTCAGGTTATCAGCCTTACTGACCGATGCGTAATGGCTATCATTTCACGACAGATGCTGTAGGAGAGAGAGAGAGGCATGTCCTGAGGGAGGGCTGTGACGTCAATACTGGATGCTGTAGGAGAGAGAGAAAGAAGAATTTCCTGAGGACTGTGACGTCAATACTGGATGCTGTTGGAGAGAGAGAGAGAGAGAAAGAAGCATTTCCTGAGGGCTGTGACGTCAATACTAGATGTTGTAGGAGAGAGAGAGAGAGAGATAGATAGAGAGAGAGAGAGAGAGAGGCATGTACTGAGGGCTGTGACGTCAATACTGGTTGCTGTAGGAGAGAGAGAGAAAAGAAAGAAAGACCGAGAGAGCTGTGGCATCAATGTCGGTCGAAATATTCTGACGTGTCAGAAAAGAAGAAGAACACTTATGACGGGAACAAGAGGACACCTAATAGTTATTATAAAAACCAAAAAATCAATCATAATAAAAGTAATAACAGTGCAGAAGAAAAGAAGAAGAAGAAGAAGAAGAAGAAGAAGAAGAAGAAGAAACAAAGAAGAAGAAAAGAAGAAGAAGAAGAAGAAGAAGAAGAAGAAGAAGAAGAAGAAGACGAAGAAGAAAGAAGAAGAAGAAGAGAAGAAGAAGAAGAAGAAAAAGAAAAAAAAAAAAAAGAAGAAGAAGAAGAAGAAGAAGAAGAAGAAGAAGAAGAAGAAGAAGAAGAAGAAGAAGAAGAAGAAGAAGAAGAGAAAGAAGACGAAGAAGAAGAAGAGAAGAAGAAGAAGAAGAAGAAGAAGAAGAAGAAGAAGAAGAAGAAGAAGAAGAAGAAGAAGAAGAAGAAGAAGAAGAAGAAGAAGAAGAAGAAGAAGAAGAAGAAGAAGAAGAAGAAGAAGAAGAAGAAGAAGAAGAAGAAGAAGAAGAAGAAAGAAAGAAGAAGAAGAAGAAGAAGAAGAAGAAGAAGAAGAAGAAGAAAGAAGAAGAGAAGAAGAAGAAGAAGAAGAAGAAGAAGAAGAAGAAGAAGAAGAAGAAGAAGAAGAAGAAGAAGAAAAGAAGAAGAAGAAGAAGAAGAAGAAGAAGAAGAAGAAGAAGAAGAAGAAGAAGAAGAAGTAGAAGAAGAAAAAGAAGAAGAAGATGATGATGATAATTATGACGATGATGATGATGGTAGTGATGTTAGTGGTCATCATTATATTCACCACCACCGCGAAGAATAACAACAACAAACAGTACGACGATAACAATGTAAAAGTCTTTGATTTGAAAAACCGGAAGCTGTTTTATTTGATATTGTTTGAAAAGATATATATAGAGAAAATCATACATAAATTTGAGAAAGAAAAGTCCGATTTTATTTATCCTTATACTGTGATAGTGGCACAGGTAGAGTCAAAGCTTTGAAGTTTATCCCACACCTTTTCCCCACATCTCCCTGGAGGAGATCCGACAGTTTCCGGACATGCGCAAAGGTCAGGCAGCAACGATAACGACTTCCGTTCGTCTTTCCTACACACAGAAGGGACCTCTCTCAAGTGATGGGTGCTGGGAAAATAGATCACCCTCACACAGTTTGATCTTTTTATTTTCTCCGGCTCCTGGCTTAAAGTCCTGATGATGAGGTCATTTATGCCGGAATGACTGGGCGTTGTCTGCCTGACACCAGTTATTTATCACTCCTCTCCGTGGGTTACCTCCTTCAGGTTATCGTGACAGATTGTGTTTTATCTCATTCATTGGTTCTCTTGTAAACAGATAAATATTCTCAAGTACACAGGTCCAAAGATAAACATTCTAAAGTAGACAGATCTAAATATAAATATTCTAAAGTACACAGGTCCAAAGATGAATATTCTAAAGTATGCAGGTCTAAATATATATATATATTATAAAGTACGCAAGTAACTCATACATGTCCAACAGGAGCCGATGTGGTTCAGTAGCTAGGTGCTCGCTACCGGCCCAAAAGTCTTAGGTTCTAACCCACATCCTATCGAATCTGTGATAAAATGCCTTGGCTGCCGCTCGACCCGGACTTAAGTGGGCAGCAGAAAAGTCACGGGAAGAAAAGGCGACTGGCATGATATTGATGACATCACCGAATGAGTAGTGACTGGTCTAAAACACACGAGCATGCAAAACATGGCTGATACGCCAGTGGTTTGTATGGGTCCCTGACTTGTTGTTATATGTTCTCTGAGGTTAGTTCTATGCTCAGGCTTTCTTCGTCGGGGGTAATGAAGGAAGGAAAGAAAGAAAGAAAGAAAGAAAGAAAGAAAGAAAGAAAGAAAGAAAGAAAGAAAGAAAGAAAGAAAGAAAGAAAGAAAGAAAGAAAGAAAGAAAAAAAGAAAAGAAAGAAAGAAAGAAAGAAAGAAAGAAAGAAAGAAAGAAAGAAAGAAAGAAAGAAAGAAAGAAAGAAAGAAAGAAAGAAAGAAAGAAAGAAAGAAAGAAAGAAATAAAAAAAAGAAAAAAAAAAAGAAAGAAAAGAAAGAAAGAAAGAAAGAAAGAAAAGAAAGAAAGAAAGAAAGAAAGAAAGAAAGAAAAGAAAGAAAGAAAGAAAGAAAGAAGAAAGAAAGAAAGAAAAGAAAAGAAAGAAAGAAAGAAAGAAAGAAAGAAAGAAAGAAAGAAAGAAAGAAAGAAAGAAAGAAAGAAAGAAAGAAAGAAAGAAAGAAAGAAAGAAAGAAAGAAAGAAAGAAAGAAAGAAATCAAGAAGGAAAGAAAGAAAGAATTAGGGAATGGAGATGGGAAGAAGGATGACGAAAAGGAAGGAAGGCGGATGAAAAAAATAGAAGGAAGGAATAAAAACGGAAAGAAAGGAAGACGAGAATATATCAAGGAATGAAGGAAGAGGGGAAGGAAGGAAGTAAGGAAGGAAGAAAGGAAGTAAGAAAGAAAGGAAGGAAGGTAGGCAGGAAGGAAGAAAGGAAGGAAGGAAGTTAGGTAGGTAGAAAGAAAGGAAGGTAGGTAGGTAGGTAGGAAGCAAGGAGGGAAGGAAGGAAGGCAGGAAAAGACAGAAAATAGTTGATGCTATAAGAGTGACTAAGTATATATCGTGTCCATGCAGCGTAGTTAGAGACTAAGGCAGACACTGGCCCAACTAACGACAGCACTGTCTCAATGGACGACCAACTGGCGGCCCCTCGACCTCCCACTGTTCGCGGAGGAAAGACATTGGTAATCAAATGGCAGCAACAAGTGTAAATCTACGCATGCCTGTCTCTGTTAGTTCCGCTGTGGTCTAAGGCATTATTCTCACCTCTTGTTCTCTCATTTGTCCCATCAATACCTTTGAATCTTAACCTCAGTAAAACCTGCTTGCAACACGGCGACTTCCGTTTCCGACATGTGCCAGATGCGCCTCAACGTTGGAGTCATATTTTATTTATTGTATAGAGCCAGTTTGGACAGATCAAAGTTTTACACTGGAAATGGCAAGGATGTAGATATGGCCGATTTCCCTCATCTAGTGCCACTCCGCCCGCCGTGGTTTACCTCCCAAAGATGGCAGGCGTGTCAGAAGACTGGGCTTTGCTTATTTGAATTCTCAACCGGCACAGACGATTCCCTTTCCTGAGATTTCTCTTTAAATAAGCAACCAGCGAACACAAGAAAGATTTGGCATTTTTTGTATTGGGCAAGTCAACAGGGAAACATAAACTGTGGTTTCCTATAAACTAACCTGGCCAACTTTCTGCTTTCACTGCCGTCTCCTAGATGTCGTCATCGTCAGCTGTATCAAATGGCTTGCCAGCTGGCGTGGGCGATAGAGCTGCTCCACATCTCACGATATTTTGTGAGTGTATCATTTCTTTGACTGATATTTCTAGTACAAAAGACTGTTTAAAATCGTCTCTCTGTCTTCCTCATTGTTTTTTTTTTTTTAAGAATCTTAGGCTGTCACAACGATATGATAACCCATTTACTCTATCTTCAGGCTGTTGTCAAAAAATGTTGATAATCTATTGGTGGTTTTATGGTGGGAGTGTCCTGTGAACAAATTTTTTAACGAATAAATGAATTATTGACTAAACAAACAAACGAACGAATTAATCATTGAACGAATGAATAAATGAATGGATTAAAGAATAAATGAACTGACACCACTTTAATTGGGACATTCCCGAACGTTCTTCGCTTCCTTGCTTGGTAGATAACAAAGTGTCGACGTGATCTGTCTGTATCCGAGCTTGTCGACATGACTTCCCTGTATCCGAGCTTGTCAGCGTGACTTCCCTTATCCGAGCTTGTTAACGTGACTTCCCTGTATCCGAGCTTGTCGACTTGACTTTCCTCTATCCGAGCTTGTCGACTTGACTTCCCTGTATCCGAGCTTTTCGACTTGATTTCCATGTATCCGAGCTTGTTGACGTGACTTCCTTGTATCCGAGCTTGTTGACGTGACTTCCCTGTATCCGAGCTTGTCGACATGACTTCCCTGTATCCGAGCTTGTAGACGTGACTTCCCTGTATCCGAGCTTGTCGACATGACTTCCCTGTATCCGAGCTTGTCGACATGACTTCCCTGTATCCGAGCTTGTCGACATGACTTCCCTGTATCCGAGCTTGTCAGCGTGACTTCCCTTATCCGAGCTTGTTAACGTGACTTCCCTGTATCCGAGCTTGTCGACTTGACTTTCCTCTATCCGAGCTTGTCGACTTGACTTCCCTGTATCCGAGCTTTTCGACTTGACTTCCCTGTATCCGAGCTTGTTGATGTGACTTCCTTGTATCCGAGCTTGTTGACGTGACTTCCCTGTATCCGAGCTTGTCAAATTTACTTCCCTGTATCCGAGCTTGTTGACGTGACTTCCTTGTATCCGAGCTTGTTGACGTGACTTCCCTGTATCCGAGCTTGTCGGCGTGACTTCCCGGTATCCGAGCTTGTCACGTAACTTGCCTTTGTCGGAGCTTGTTGACGTGACCTCCCTGTATCCGAGCTTTTCGACTTGACTTCCCTGTATCTGAGCTTGTTGACGTGACTTCCTTGTATCCGAGCTTGTTGACGTGACTTACCTTATCCGAGCTCGCGGCGTGATTTCCTGGTATCCGAGCTTGTCACGTAACTTGCCTTTGTCGGAGCTTGTTGACGTGACTTCCCTGTATCCGAGCTTGTCGGTGTGACTTCCCTATATCCGAGCTTGTCGGTGTGACATCCCTGTATCCGAGCTTGTCGGCACGACTTCCCTGTATCCGAGCTTGTCGGTGTGACTTCCCTGTATCCGAGCTTGTCGGCGTGATTTCCCTGTATCCGAGCTTGTCGGTGTGACTTCCCTGTATCCGAGCTTGTCGGCGTGACTTCCTTGTATCCGAGCTTGTCACGTAACTTGCCTTTGTCCGAGCTTGTCGGCGTGACTTTCCTGTATCCGAGCTTGTCGGCGTGATTTCCTTGTATCCGAGCTTGTCGGCGTGTCTTCCTTGTATCCGAGCTTGTCACGTAACTTGCCTTTGTCCGAGCTTGTCGGCGTGACTTTCCTGTATCCGAGCTTGTCGAAATGACTTCCCTGTGTCCGAGCTTGCCGACGTAATTTCTCTGTGTCCGAGCTTGTCGACGTGACCTGCCTGTGTCCGAGCTTGTCTACGTGACTCCCCTATGTTCAGTTTGTCTCCAAATATTCATTCATGCGTTTTGAGAGATCCAGATATGTTCAGCCTATTGATCCCGGACAAATTAATCGTTTTGGGTAGATGAGGCAGTTGATTCACTATTGACAGATCTTTCAACAGCAAAGGCTCACATTGAGTGTACAGTGTTGGCTGCAGAGGCCTGTCCGACGGCATGACGGGCGAAGGTTTCAATCTTTCTATCTACAGCATTTTAAAAATTGAAATTGTAACGACAACAGAGATAGGAGAACTCCTAATGGACAAAGAAGACTTGCTGAAGATACAACAGACTTGCTGAAGACAAAACAGACTTGCTGAAGATAAAGCAGACTTGGTGAAGATAAAACAGACTTGCTGAAGATAAAGCAGACTTTCTGAAGATAAAACAGACTTGCTGAAGATAAAGCAGACTTGCTGAAAATAAAACAGACTTGCTGAAGATAAAGCAGACTTTCTGAAGATAAAACAGACTTGCTGAAGATAGAGCAGACTTGCTGAAGATAAAGCAGACTTGCTGAAGATAAAGCAGACTTGATAAAGAGAAAGCAGACTTGCTGAAGAGAAAGCAGACTTGCTGAAGATAAAACAGACTTGCTGAAGATAAAGCAGACTTGCTGAAGATAAAGCAGACTTTCTGAAGATAAAGCAGACTTGCTGAAGATATAGCAGAAGTGCTGACGATAAAGCAGACTTGCTGAAGATAAAGCAGACTTGCTGAAGATATAGCAGGAGTGCTGACGATAAAGCAGACTTGATGAAGATAAAGCAGATGTGCTGAAGATAAAACAGACTTGCTGAAGATAAAACAGACTTACTGAAGATAAAACAGACTTGCTGAAGATAAAGCAGACTTGCTGAAGATAAAACAGACTTGCTGAAGATAAAACAGACTTGCTGAAGATAAAACAGACTAGCTGAAGATAAAACAGACACGATGAAGACAAAGAGGACATGCTTGAGACAAAGTAGATATGTTAAAAATAAAGCAGATATGTTGAAGATAAAGTAGATATGTTGAATATAAATTAGATATGCTGAAGACACAGCGGACATGTTAAAGACCAGATAAGCAGACCAGCAATCAGAAATTTACTGCTGGTGAATGTCAAGAAGAAGAACTCAACTGTAACTTTTGTGCACGGTGCTAAGATGCTCCCGACGTTGTCAATGGAAAGTGGTCAAATCACTTGTGTAGAGGGACTGCACCCCGTTAGCAGGATCAAACCGGAAGAAGACAGCATGAAAATATTGTGGGGACGATGGAGAGTCAAATACTTGGGCAGTATATTTACAGAGGATGGAAGAATGGACAGAGAGATAGAAACAAGAATACAGAAAGCAAATGCTGTCACATACCAACTATCACCTCTGCTTAAACATCCAGATATAACCATGAAGACCAAAAGACAATTGATAAACACCATCTTCATTCCAACACTCTGCTACCAGTGCCAGACATGGACAATCAACAAGACCCACGAAAGAAAAATAGAAGCCTGTGAAATGAAATGTCTAAGAAAAGCAGCGAATAAGACCAGACTAGACAGGATAAAGAATATAGACATTAGAAACACTGTCAAAACTACACCATGTTTAGACTACATAGAACATCAAAGAATGAAATGGTTTGGACATCTAACCAGGATGAATAATGATCAAATAACATCGCAAATTTTCAACCAAAAAAGCTCAGGATATAAGGCAAGAGGAAGACCAAGGAAACGGTGGATTGACGGGGTCTCCGAAACCTGCCAAAAGCATGGCCTCAGAACATCAGATGCTGCCCGCCTTGCTTACGACAGGAACTTGCATCTCCCCACAACGCTTAGCGGCATACGTGGAAGGAAAAAGTAAAGTAAAGTAAGATGGAGAGTAAAGTTCACTAGAGAATAATTGAAGCCACCTACGTTGCGAGGATGGCACGTGAAGATGATGACTTAAAACTTTTTCTGCTGGCATTCACCTAGTAAAATTATGCATTGAAAGAGGGTAAGAAAAGACTGCCAAAGTCGGAGAATACAGACGGGGTAGGAGCCGGAGTAGCAGAGGTAGGGGACGTGGTTTGGGGGTTACCCCGCCTGCCACATGGAGATACAATAAACAAGCAGAGACGCTGTCACAAACACAAATAAACCGGCGAGTCCACATCGAGTTGCGCCGATCCAAGAAAGCCCACAATCGCAGAGAATGCTCCAACACTGGGGAAACCTAACTCGACTTTTTCCCAAGTCTGACTGCTCAAGATGTTCGCACTCTTTCACGTGCTACCCACATGTGATCTTCCCGCACATGCGCAGTCGATGCTGGCAAACCTTTTTCCGGAATAGTTTGGGAATCGCATAGATCCCGGGATTAAAAGGAATGTCGGCACATTTAGGGCCGTCAGCGGGAATGTTGGCGAAAATGGCCGTTTCTGTGCTTTTGTTTATCCAGTCGGAGTGACAGAAAGGAATATCTGAGAACCTAAGCCGACAGAATTCGTTGTTATGCTAGGTAATCAATGTTTTAAGTGCTGTTTGCGCGGGAGTAACTCGATCAGAAAATATCAAAGTGTGAGGATATGTCGAGTTCTTTGTGTCTTCTTTGTGACTGGAATGGTTGTGTCCTGTCGGATAGGGGGCATTCGGATGGATGCATTAGTAGCTGGTGCACGTGGCGGCATATATCTGCTTTATCATCTAGTGAAGGAGTAGACATTACAAGATACAATATACAACATGAAAGGTTACAGCCATTTCTTAGAATCGGAGTGCTATCTTTTTTTTAGGGATCAGCATTCTTGTACTTGATAGGGGCGAGGCTAGAAACCCCATCGTTGAGGCTTCATCGGCAGAGTTGACTTGAAATGGAGTGAACTGCAGCTTGTTGATCGTTCGATGTTTCTTTAGGGGTAATTGTTGTTGTCGCCGTCGACAAAGTCACTGTCATTAGTTCATTAGTTCTCCCATGACACCCACACACACGCCCACACACAACGGTGGCTACTGGTTGAGAATCATGAGATCACATAGACATTGATGAGTTCAGAAAAGAAATGATGAGTTTGAGACAGGCATAGTTTGTGGAATTCACACACACACACACACACACACACACAGACGCAGAGAGCGAGAGAGAAGAGAAACACAGGGAAAGAGACAGAGAGAGAGATACAGAGAAAAACATAGACACACCGAGAGACAGAGAGAGATATAGAGAGAGACTGAGAGAGAGAAAGAGACAGAGAGACAAATGTAGACAGAGTGAAACAGCACAACAAATACAAAAAGAGACGAAGAGACAAAGACAACGAGAGACAAGAAGACAGAGAAACACAAAGAGTGTGAAGAGAAAGAAAGGAAAAAAGACAGACAGAGAGAGACAGAGAGAAGCAGAGAGAGAGAGAGAGAGAGAGAGAGAGAGAGAGAGAGAGAGAGAGAGAGAGAACTAAAATTACGAAATCATGTTCACACACTAAAGTCATGAATTCAACATTCACACATTTAGAAAGAAAATTACGAACAGGAAACCCAGCCAGCCAGCCGGACCCTCAAAATACCGAACCAAAGAACAATCCATCCATCATAGTGACACACTGTGTGAACAATCAACTGACCAATGAGTGACTAGACCAATCGATCAGTAACTTGTTTAAAAAGCCAATAATTTACTCATCTAAACAGTCAACCAAACATTAGGTCACTCAACTAATCAGGAAAATCATTTAGTTATCCAACCAATTAACTAAACATTTAGTCATTCAACCTGTTAGCCAAATAGTTAGTCATTCAGACAGTCAGCCAGCCATTTAGTTATCGAACCAGTTGGCCAAATAATTAGTCATTGAATCAGATAGCTACATAGTTAGTCATCCAACCAGTCAGCCAACCATTTAGTCATCGAACCAGTTAGTCAAAAATTTAGTCAACCAAACATTTAGTCATTCAACTAGTTAGCTAAATATTTAGTCACACAACAAGTCAGCTAACCATTTATTTATTAAACCAGCTACCCAAATATTTAGTCATCCAGCCAGTCAGCCGACTATTTAGTCATCAAACCAGCAGACAACCATTTAGTCATCCAACCAGTCAGCGAACAATTTAGTCATCTAACCAGTCAGCCAACCATTTAGTCACCCAACCAGCCAGCCGAATTTTTAGTCATCCGGCCAGTCCGCCAACCATTTAGTCATCGAACCAGTCAGTCAACGATTTAGTCATCCAATCAGTCAGCCAACCATTTAGTCATCAAACCTGTCAGTCAAAGTTTTAGTTTTTTAACTAATCGACATAAACATTTAGCCAATTAACTAGTCAGCCAGTCATCTAGTCATTTATCTAGTTAGCCAAACATTTAGTCATTTAACCAGTCAGCCAAATTTAGTCATCGAATCAGACAGCCAGCCATTTATTCATTTATGCAGTTAGCCAAATATTTAGTCATCCAACCATTTAGTCATTCAACCAGTTAGCCAAATATTTAGTCATCCAACCAGTCAGCCAACCATTTTTTTTATCGAACTAGCTAGCCTAAAAATTAGCCACCCAGCCAGTAAGCCAACAATTTAGCCATCCAACCAGCAGACAACCATTTAGTCATCCAACCAGTCAGCCAGCAATTTAGTTATCTAACCAGTCAGCCAACCATTTAGTCATCCAACCAGTCAGCTAAATATTAGTTATCCAACCAGTCAGCCAACCATTTAGTCATCCAACCAGTCAGCCAACGATTTCGTTATCCAACCAATCCACTAAACATTTAGCCATTTACCCAGTCAGCCAGTCATCTAGTCATTCATCCAGTTAGCCAACCATTTAGTAATCCAACCAGTCAGCCAACGATTTAGTCATCCAACAAGTCAGCTAATTATTTATTCATCGAACCTGTCAGCCAACCATTTAGTCATCTGACCAGTCATCTAAATTATTCATCCAACCAGTCAGCCAACCATTTAGTAATCCAGCCAGCCAGCCAACCATTTAGTCACCCAACCAGTCAGCCAATTTTTTTAGTCATCCAACCGGTCATCCAACCAGTCAGCCAACCATTTATTCATCAAACCAGTCAGCCAACTACTTAGTCATCCAACCAGTCAGCCAACCATTTATTCATGCAACCAGTCAGCCAACCATTTAGTCATCCAACCAGTCTGTCAACCATTAATCATCCAACCAGTCAGCCAACCATTTGGTTATTTAACCAGTCAGTCAACTATTTAGTCATCGAACCAGTCAACCAACAATTTAGTCATCCACCTAGTCAGCCAACCAGTTTGTCATCGAACCAATTAGCCAAAAATTAGGCATTGAACCAGTCAGCCAACCAGTTAGTAATCCACTCAGTGAGCAACCATTTATTTATCTAATAAGTTAGTTAAATATTTAGTCATTCAACAAGTCAGCTAATCATTTAGTCATTAAGGCAGTCTGCCAACCACTTGGTCAACCAACCAGCTGACCTCCCACTCAGCAGCTAATAAACAACTGAGCAAGCATGTGAGCGAAGAACCCAACCATTATTAAAATGGAAGAAACACTGAAGGTTTATCCTAAACTCTGAGCGAGAAAGTTTATCATGCATAATGAGTGAGAAAGTTTACCCTGAACACTGAGTGAGAACGTTTTACCTGAACATTGGGTTAAAAAAGTTTAATCTGAATACTGAGTGAAAAGGTTTGCCCTGCACATGGAGTGAGAAAGTTTACCTTGAAGACTGAGTGCCAAACCTCGCAGATCGAAGGTTGCAACAAAACAAGGAAATGGCCAGCAAGGAGCAAGAGGAGAGACAAACTGGCACCTCGCCGACATGCTCTCACCGTCTGGCCCCCATACTTGATGTCGCTTGTTTTCGCGCGCCTTATCAGAAGACCAAATTCAGAGCGGTTTGAAACTTCTCGATTCATATTTCCACACATCTGCTCCACACAGAATCATAAACACAGACCTGGAACAAAGGACCGCATGTTCCGCTAGCCGTTTTGTATCCTTCCGCTGTGGTTCACGTATCTCCTAGCGGCGCACCACGATGAAAGACTCCGCGCATGTGTGCGCCGGAAGCAGAAATCTGTTGATTGACCTCATTACCCGCATCACCTTTCTTGTGATGATAGTGATAGGAGATGCTTGTGTCGCAGGCTCTGGTGCATATGCCAGCCTCAGCCTATACGGCCGGGGTTTGAGACTCCCCTACGCAATGTTGAAATGATTTAATACACTGTCACATTAGAGAGAACAGTTACGTGTAGTCGAGTTCCAGGTAAGAGGTAATATCCAGGACAGTCGCGGCCATTAGATAAAGGTGAAGCTAGATATCAGCGTCAGGGTAACCATTCTGACATGCTGGGGATCAGGCAATAAGGCGTGCAGGACATTGCCAATGGCTACGGGTAGCGATTTTTGTACCCACACACACACATACACACACATACACATTCACACACATATACACACACAAACATACACACACACACATATATATATATATATAAAATGGTGCCCGGCTCTCTAGCGTAGTTGATTAAACCTGACATCGCGGTGACCGGGTGACGAACTCCTTGTGGTCCGGGTTCACTCCCTCGAGTAGGCAGAAAAGCCACATTTCTCCCAGATTTACGGTTCCTATCATTGAATCAAGGCCGAAAGGTTGCGATATCCATAGTACCGAGGCAAAGGGGTAACAACTCATGGTTTCTGGATATTAAAAAATATTTATATATATATATATATATATATATATATATATATATATATATATATATATATATATATATATATATATATATATATAATAACAGGTTCACATTTGTAACTCACTTTTGCGTTGGTTTCGACAGTGGTATCAAAAACCATACTGGGGAGGAAGGTCGGGGGCAAGAGAGCAAGAGGTAGACAACGTTACAAGTGTGAGGGCAACATCAAGAGATGGAATGTCAGAGGCCAGTTCGGCTATGGGACGGACAAATCTGATGATAGTTAATCATCACGTATGAACGAGTTGACCTTCAGTTAAACTCAGTATGAGAGCGGGCAGCTTGACCACGGAATAAACTGGGTCCAGTTAACGGGCCAAGCCCAGTTCACACAGGTAACACCAATTACTGCGTGTCCAGCCGAGGAACAAAAAGCTTTGTCCGAGCTGGTTGGAGGAGAGTCGTGAACTGAGACGGGACGAGACAAGACGGAACGTTTTGACTAGGTAACATTAGGTTTAGTGACGGTTAGTTGGAATAGGATCTTTGTGGTAATTATCTATGATAGGCTGTGTTTATATTCAATGTTTCGACTAGATAGTATAGAGTTAATGTTCCTTGTGTAGTAGACATTCCATGCAGTATTTGTTTGAGCAGTTATTAAAGGTGTGACGCGCATTGTAATGGCGATAACACTGCCCAGTCACGCTTAGGCCATACACCTTACGTGTATCGCTGAGTCCCGTGTGGCAATAGACGGTGGCTTAATTAGCACTGAGAAACTGTCCGTTAGGAGTCGTGTTCCTTGTAGATCCATGGGAACTGGCCTGGGTTGACCAGTGATTGTAAAGCTGTTCATCGCCAGGGTTTCGGATGGGAACTGCCTAACTCAGTTGAAGTGTTTAAAGTCAGTTTGTTCATTGTACATTAAAGATTATGTGTGTGTACTCAGCCCGAGTGTGCCTCAAGTGTGTCTAGGCTAGTCAAGTCTGTTAGCCGGCCTACCTAGCGAGCCATATTAAATGTACAGAGTAAAGTAGGTCCCTGACATGGACCAACAGCAGACTGTGAGACTACAACGAAGAGTGGAGAGAGCATGTTGGAGGCCTATTGTTGGCAACCTGCATTGTGGAGACGGCACCTGACACACACACGAACTCCAGTCAGCTGGGCCTGCTGGTGGTGGTGGTTGGTAGCACATGATTGTATTCACTGATACGCCACTGTGTGAAGGAAGCAAAGAAAATAAACACTGTAACAAACATTGTAAGCGTGTCGTAAGAGGTGTTTAAGGATATAGACACACAGATACACACGTGCCCACACACACGCCCACTCACATATCATACACACACACACATACTCAGGTCTGGTCGCTGCTAGGTGTCAAAGACGATTTGGTAAATTTTACGCTGGTCTCTTGATTTACACATGGCTACACACTAGCTCGCTTCTGATTGTACGACCTACTGACCACCTCACTACTGATAGGTCGGCCTCGAGCGATCCGACTCTCACACAAGGTCACGGGGATATTCCGCACTCGCCCTGATACTGCGTGTTGTATATTTCACCATGCCAGAGCTTTTAACACTTCTAAAACATTTAGATACTGGGTCTAACACACAACTCCCCTAGAGAGTGACAAAACCTATGTCACAGGCCGTCTCTTTCACGGACTGCGACACCAATAACCTCGACCACGGTAGACTAGTCCAACCAACCAGTTGAGTTGACCTTCAACCGGTAGTGTGTAAATGGGAAGACCATCGTATAAATAACCGATGATTTTAGTTGTCCTTGTTGCTACGGTCAGTATTTGTTATTCACATAACAACAGGCAAGCCTACGATACAAGAAGTCACACATAGTCCTAACAGACAGTGTTTCACACATGGCCTGACTCCTCCGAGAACCAGCCCACCGTAGCCCCCCAGCCCATGAATGGTGAGGGCGCCAAATAATGACTGGGGCTCGGCATAAACACTGTTCCACCACACTAGAGTGGGCGGAGTTCCATGCTTGGGGTAAATGCCTGATGTTTTTGTTCAACAATGAGAACTTTGGGGACGGGTGGAAAGGGGTGGGGGAGGGAGGGGGTGGGCCCAAGCCCCCTGATAATTATTTAGGGTTATGGCTCTTTATGTTTAATTAGGCCTTGTTAAAGTTATTGTTGATGTAGGTGTCGTTGTTGTTGTTAATTACATTATGACTATGCCCCAGTCCGGAGATGACCTGGCTGTTGTGGTAGTTGTAGCGTAATGTGTATCAGCGTCGTTATATTGCTTTAAGGTTCTCACAGTAAACATGCAACACACATAGCGATAGGAGTGTGTGTGTGGGGGTGGGGAAGTGGAGGGAAGAGTGAGAGTGAGTGAGAGAGAGAGAGAGAGAAGAGAGAGAGAGAGAGAGAGAGAGAGAGAGAATGAAAAAAAGTGACAGAAAAGAGGCGAGGGGTGAATGAGAGATAGGTGTGATCGAAAGAAAGGGAGACAGAGAGAACGAGATGGGAGATGGTGTTGGATATACAGTGCTTGTTTCAGTCTAAAAACTCAGTAAGAATTAAAACAAAAAAATACGCCTCCAGAATTATTCTTCTGCAAAATTTGTTTTTACACCCTGTCTGTAGATCAACTTCCGGTTTCGTGGAGTCAAGAGCCGACATTGTGCAAGCTCACTGATCCATCAGTCGGCTACTCTGTCACAGTTATCCTCCCCTTAAACACATAATCTGTTTGTATTTCCTTAGCTCAAACCCAAATCGCTTGATCAGCTATGCTGCCCACCCGTGAAGCCGACCACCAGACCACCTACCCGCTAGATTACCCAATAATCTTTCATTATCCCCGCACGTGGTAACTGCAGACAAGTGGAGATAATCTGCCTATGTTGTTTGCCAAAACGAACAAGTACAATTTACTTGCAGTTCTTGCCTGGTTGGACCCTGCGACGCACGCTATACCCATTACTTTCTTCCGATGCACTGTCCGATTTGTAATTTGATGAAATTCGAGTGTTTGTAAAAACTTAGATACGGAGCAAACGAATTGGAAACAGCTGGCAACGAAACGAACATGATGCAGCTTACTGGCTTTAGTTAGCGTCGCGGTTGTTAATGGCAACCATTTGATAGCGCAAACGATGTTGTCTTTAGCTTAGTCGCAGATCCAGCCAGGGCTTAGGTAAACACATCCTTGGTGGATCCAGTAGATGCTGCAGGGGGAGATGGAGAAACAGAGCTGTGGGGTGGTAGCTGCAGACAGAGGAAGCACTGTGGGAGCTGTTGCTGCTACCGTGTCTTCTGCTTCTTCTTGTCCGCTCATGTTCAGTCTGCGTTCATCGTCCTTGACCTCCATCACATGGTCCATAAAAAAACACATTCGGATGAATAAGCAGTATATGGCACAATATTTTGTGGTCTAAATTGACAGTTTTAGTATATAGCACAATATGTTGTGATCTAGATTGACTGACTGAGTATACAGCACAATATATTGTGATCAAAATCGACTTTTTGATTATATAGCACATTATATTGTGGTATAGACTGACTGTATAAGGAGTATATAGCACAAAATGCTGTGGTCCAAATTAACTGTATGAAGATAATATAGCACAACATTTTGTGGTCTAAATATGATGAATATATAGTGCTAATTCTTTGTGGTCTAGGTTGACTGTTTGAGTATACACAATATGTTGTGGTCTAAAATGACTGTATGATGAGTATGTAGCGCGATATGTTTTGGTCTAAACTGACAGTATAAGGAGTATATAGCACATTATATTGTGGTCTGAACTGACTGTATGAAGAGTAATACACTATATGTTGTGGTCTAAAATGACTGTATGATGAGTAAGTAGCGCGATATGTTTTGGTCTAAACTGACAGTATGAGGAGTATATAGCACAATATATTGTAGTCTAAAATGACTGAATGAGGAGTATATAGCGCACTATGTTGTGGTCTATATTGACAGTATGAGTATGTAGCACAATATGCTTTAGTCTAAATTGACTGTGTGAAAAGAATATAGCACAATAAGTTGTCGTCTAAACTGAATTATGTAAAGTATATATCACACTATTTTGTGGCCTAAACTGACTGTACGATTAATATATAGCACATTATGTTGTGGTCTAAACTGACTGTATGAAAAGTATATAGTAAATATGTTCTTGTCTAAGCTGACTGTATGAAAAGTATATAGTAAATATGTTCTTGTCTAAACTGACTGTATAAAGAGTATATAGTAAATATGTTCTTGTCTAAACTGACTGTATAAAGAGTATATAGTAAATATGTTCTTGTCTAAACTGACTGTATGAAGAGTAAATAGTAAATATGTTCTTGTCTAAACTGACTGTACGACAAGTATTTAGCGCAATATATTGTGGTCTGTAGTGACTGTATTAGGAGTATACGGCAAATTTGTTTAGGTATAAATTGACTAATGAAGTTATTTCTCTATGGAACAGACATAGCTGAGATGGCCTTCTGGAGAGCCACCAACAACAATGAGTTGAAGGAACTTTAGTCCATTGTTGGAGTTGATATTATTATCATTATTTCATTATTTCAACAGCCACATTTAAAATCATCACCATCATTGTTATCGTCTGCAGCACCGTAAATGCCGTTAAAATGTCGCTTAAAATGTCGTTAAAGTGCGTTAAATGTCGTTAATATATCGCTTAAAATGTCGCTGAAGATGTCATTGTCAAAAGCAGGAGAAATCTGGAGTCTTAGTCGGTTCTAATAGACATCCAGGGGGTTGAACCTATGACCACCGAGCAGAAGGTAAACTTGCTACCTACTGGGTCGTCACGCCTCCCCAAGTCACTAAAAGATAGTTTTTATATCTGGAGTCATTAATACTTTGCGCAAAGGTGGCTATGTTATGTGAATGAAAATAATTCCGGGACCAAGAAATAACTGCTTTCTTTCCCTGTGACCAAGAAAACATGGGCTTGTTGCCACAGCTACAGAGACCAAACTAGAGTTATCAAAAGATTTTGTAACGTCATATTATCACACCCCCCCCCCCCCCCCCCCCCCCCCCCCCCCCCCCCCCCAAATGTAAAGCTTTTTTTAGGAGTAAATTTAATTAGACTTTTTATGGCTTGTAAGTCTTTATAATTCAAATCTGGCTCTCAAGTCAAACTTTCGGTATTAATCGTGCAGCCCATAAATCAAGGGCAACGGAACTTTCACTATCAGTCTTTCAGCCCATAAATCAAGGGCAACGGAACTTTCACTATCAGTCTTTCAGCCCATAAATCAAGGGCAACGGAACTTTCACTATCAGTCTTTCAGCCCATAAATCAAGGGCAACGGAACTTTCACTATCAGTCTTTCAACCCATAAATCAAGGGCAACGGAACTTTCAGTACCAATCTTGCAGCCTATAAATCAAGGGCAACGGAACTTTCAGTACCAATCTTGCAGCCCATAAATCAGGGGCAACAGAAATTTTAGTACCAATCTTGCAGCCCATAAATCAAGGGCAACGGAACTTTTAGTACCAATCTTGCCGCCCATAAATCAGGGGCAACGGAACTTTCAGTGCCAATCTTGCAGCCCATAAATCAGGGGCAACGGAACTTTCAGTATCAATCTTGCAGCCCATAAATAAATCAAGGGCAGCGGAACTTTCAATACCAGTCTTGCAGACCGTAAATTAATGGCAATGAAACTTTCAGTAAAATCTCACTGAGGATTAGGTTTATCAAACAGGATTCAGCACCACACATAACGATCAGTGAGGATTAAGTTGTGTCAAACAGATCACTGGTAGTGAGCATACATTGCATCTTTTACCCAGGCATGCCGGTTTGGTGGGGAATGAACAGGCAGACAGACTGGCTGGATCTGCACAGCTGGGTTGTGAATTGATACATAACAACTCAGATGTGGTCAAAGCCCTTTGGTAACAAGCAACGGAGTCAGAGAAGAAAAAAGAATTATATTGCCTGGAAAGAAGGAGGCACCTGGGTGTAACCAGAGGTTCTGGCCGGCCACTACACTCAGGGGAAAGGCAAGACGGACATATAACCTGATTATGAACAGTACTATTAGTATTGAAACCCTGCGCTGGCTGCTAAAGATGAGGTTGGAGCACGTAAGGGAATGTCCGGAGGGATGTGATATCAGTTCTCGACATCTGCTGTGGGAGAGTGAGCACTCATCGACCTGCCCGGGTACTCCTAGTGTGTCGATTCCTGAAAAACCACCAAAGCAAAGCAAACATCAAGCCAGACGGAAACGAAACTGCTTGACTTCAACAGACTTCTTTGTTTTATTGTTGAATTGTGTAGTTGTGGGCGACGGTGACGACGAATGAAACCAAACATTTCTAGTCTACACAAACTTGTACACAAACTTAGAGCTCAGGGCTCTGGTATATAAATACACAGCGATCTGACAAGTCAATGTTGCGCATGCGCACCCTGTCCCGGAAGAGAAAACCTTGAATGCTGAGGTGAAGGTTGTGAACTACTAGATGGCAGCACAGTTTGACAGGACCTGACCTTTGGTGAATACAGAGCTACAGAGTCGGGGCTGGTTTCTCACGATCTTCCATGCAGCCTTGTAGGACACTCTCAGTGTCCGACTCAGGTCATAGTCTTGCTAGTGGGTTCAACGTGTCTCTCTGATGTAGAGATACAGTAGGAGAGTCACACTTGTTAATTAACACTTTCATGTAGTTCACACCTCCAGTACAACATAGCCCACACGTCCAGTACAACATAGCCCACACGTCTAGTAGAACACGGCCCATATATCCAGTACAACATGGCCCACACGTCCAGTACAACATAGCCCACACGTCTAGTAGAACACGGCCCATATATCCAGTACAACATGGCCTACACGTCCAGTACAACATGGCCCACACGTCCAGTACAACATGGCCCACACGTCCAGTACAATATGGCCCACACGTCCAGTACAACATGGCCCACACGTCCAGTACAACATGGCCCACACGTCCAGTACAACATGGCATAAAGTCCAGTAGAACATTGCCCACACGTCCAGTACAACATGGCCCACACGTCCAGTACAACATGGCCCACACGCCCAGTACAACATGGCCAACAAGTCCACTAGAACACGACCCACACGTCCAGTACAACATGGCAAACACGTCCAGTACAACATGGCATAAAGTCCAGTAGAACATTGCCCACACGTCCAGTAGAACATGGCCCACAAGTCCACTAGAACACGACCCACACGTCCAGTACAACATGGCATAAAGTCCAGTAGAACATTGCTCACACCTCCAGTACAACATGGCACACACGTCCAGTCGAACATTGCTCACACCTCCAGTAGAACATAGCCCACACGTCCAGTACAACATGGCATAAAGTCCAGTAGAACATAGCCCACACGTCCAGTACAACATGGCATAAAGTCCAGTAGAACATTGCTCACACCTCCAATAGAACATGGCCCACACGTCCAGTCGAACATTGCTCACACCTCCAGTAGAACATAGTCCACACGTCCAGTACAACATGACATAAAGTCCAGTAGAACATGGCCCACACGTCCAGTAAAACATGGCCCACACGTCCAGTAGAACATGGCCCACACGTCCAGTAGAACATCCCCCACACGTCCAGTAAAACATGGCCCACACGTCCAGTAGAACATGGCCTACACGTCTAGTAGAACATGGCCCACACGTACTGTAGAACATGGCCCACAGGTCCAGTAGAACATGGCACACACGTCCAGTAGAACATGCCCACACGTCCAGTAGAACATGGCCCACACGTCCAGTAGAACATGGCCCACACGTCTAGTAGAACACGGCCCACACGTCCAGTAGAACATGGTCCACACCTCCAGTAGAGCAATGCCCACACCTCTAGTAGAGCAATGCCCACACGTCCAGTAGAACATAGCCCACACGTCTAGTAGAACATGGCCCACACGTCCAGTAGAACATTGCCAACACCTCCAATAAAACATGGCCCACACGTCCAGTAGAACATGGCCCACGCGTCCAGTAGAACATGGCCCACACCTCCAGTAGAACATGGCCCACACGTCCAGTAGAACATGGCCCACACCTCCAGTAGAACATGGCCCACACGTCCAGTAGAACATGGCCCACACCTCCAGTAGAACATGACCCACATGTCCAGTAGAACATGGTCCACACCTCCAGTAGAACATGGCCCACACCTCCAGTAGAACATGGCCCACACCTCCAGTAGAACATGGCCCACACCTCCAGTAAAACATTGCCCACACGTCCAGTAGAACATGGCCCACACGTCCAGTAGAACATGGTCCACACCTCCAGTAGAACATGGCCCACACCTCCAGTAGAACATGGTCCACACCTCCAGTAGAACATGGTCCACACCTCCAGTAGAACATGGCCCACACCTCCAGTAAAACATTGCCCACACGTCCAGTAGAACATGGCCCACACGTCCAGTAGAACATGGCCCACACGTCCAGTAGAACATGGCCCACACGTCCAGTAGAACATGGCCCACACGTCCAGTAGAACATGGCCCACACGTCTAGTAGAACATGGCCTACACGTTCAGTAGAAAATTGCCCACACGTCTAGTAAAACATGGCCCACACGTCCAGTAGAACATGGCTCACACGTCCAGTAGAACATTGCCCACACGTCCAGTAAAACATGCCTTACCTTCCAGTAGAACATGCCCTACCTTCCAGTAGAACATGGCCCACACGTCAAGTAGAACATGCACTACCGTCCAGTAGAACATTGCCCACACGTCCAGTAGAACATGCCCTACCGTCCAGTAGAACATGCCCTACCGTCCAGTAGAACATTGCGCACACGTCCAGTAGAACATGCCCTACCGTCCAGTAGAACATACCCTACCGTCCAGTAGAACATGGCCCACACGTCCAGTAGGACATGGCCCACACGTCCAGTAGAACATTGCCCACACGTCCAGTAGAACATGGCCCACACGTCCAGTAGAACATGCCCTACCGTCCAGTAGAACATGGCCCACACGTCCAGTAGAACATTGCCCACACGTCCAGTAGAACATGGCCCACAAGTTCAGTAGAACATGGCCCACACGTCCAGTAGAACATTGCCCACACGTCCAGTAAAACATTGCCCACACGTCCTGTAGAACATGGCCCACACGTCCAGTAGAACATGGCCCACACATCCTGTAGAACATTGCCCACATGTCCAGTAGAACATTGTCCACATTACCAGTAGACCGTATCCGACAGATAGAGTGAGGCAGGATTGTCAACGCAATAGAAATTTGCAATAGTAAGGGAAGCAACTCGAATGTGAAAACTCATCATTAAGTTGTCGTGATGATGTGGCCTTGGTTTCCGCCCTTGGTTTCTTGGCTAGATGTGTCTACTCTGTAAGACTGAGCTTGAACTGTTAAAGACGAGGTGTTGTCATTGAGATCTTCTGTGAGACTAAGTCGGAACTCTTAAAGACGAGGTGTTTTCATTGAGATCTTCTGTAAGACTGAGTCGGAACTGTTAAAGACGAGGTGTTGTCACCTAGATCTTCTGTAAAACTGAGTCTAAACTGTTACAAATGGTGTTTTATCGTTTAAATTTTTTAAGCCTGCAGACATCTTTTGAGGTCAGGTTATTGTCCAGATGTTTCTTCTAATTCATTAAAAAATACCTTTTAAAATGTGAATGTGCTGTAGAGCTCACGTGTCCCTCTATAAGCTCGGAGTGATGTGCGCGGTTGGAACAGTAACGTCACATCCGTGAGGCGAAAGCTGAGAGGAAGACCGTGTCTAAAACAGATACAAGCATGTGTAGTCTTGTGTAGGAGACCGTCTTAGAGACTTAAATGTTTACAAATATGAGATCACTTCTTGGTTGTTTGTTCACAGTGAGCCACGTGATCAAGTCTGAAATATAGTACCAGATTTTTGAAAGACTTAAGTCGAGGCAAGACACAGTCGAGGCAAGACACAAGTCGAGGCTAGACACAGTCGAGAAAAGACAAAGTCGAGGCAAGACAAAGTTAAGGAAAGGCAAAGACGAGGCAAGACACAGTCGAGGAAAGACAAAGTCGGGGCAAGACAAAGTTGAAGCAAGACAAAGTCGAGGCAAGACAAAGTCGAGGAAAGGCAAAGTCGGCGAAAGACAAAGTCGGGGCAAGACAAAGTCAAGGCAAGACAAAATCGAGACAAAACACAAGTCGGTGCAAGACAAAGTCTAGGCAAGACAAAGCCGAGGCAAGACAAAATCGAGGAAAGACACATTCGAGGCAAGACAAAGTCGAGGCAAGACACAGTCGAGGAAAGGCAAACACGAGGCAAGACTCAGTCGAGGAAAGACAAAGTCGGGGCAAGACAAAGTCAAGGCAAGATAAAGTCGGGGCAAGCAAAGTCGTGGCAAGACAAAGTTCAGGAAAGGCAAAGTCGGGGAAAGACAAAGTCGGGGAAGGATAAAATCGAAGCAAGACAAAGTCGAGACAAGACAAAATCGAGGCAAAACACAAGTCGAGGCAAGACACAGTCTAGGCAAGATAAAGCCTAGGCAAGACAAAATCGAGGCAAGACACAAGTCGAGGCAAGACAAAGTCTATGCAAGTCAAAGCCGAGGCAAGACAAAGTCTAGGCAAGACAAAGCCGAGGCAAGACAAAATCGAGGCAAGACACATTCGAGGCAAGACAAAGTCGAGGAAAGACACATTCGAGGCAAGACAAAGTCGGGGCAAGACAAAGTCGTGGCAAGACAAAGTCCAGGAAAGGCAAAGTCGGGGAAAGACAAAGTCGGGGAAAGACAAAATCGAAGCAAGACAAAGTCGAGACAAGACAAAATCGAGGCAAGACACAAGTCGAGGCAAGACAAAATCGATGGAAGACACAAGCCGAAGCTAGACAAAATTGAGGCAAGACACATTCGAGGCAAGACAAAGTCGAAGCAAGACAAAGTCGAGAAAAGGCAAAGTCGAGGCAAGACACATTCGAGATAAGACAAACTCGAGAAAGCGGCAAGACAAAGACGAAGCGAAAAAGAACAATTATAATATATGTACGTGTGTCAGACACGTGGTACAGATAGAGCCTGAGGTGCGGAAATGTATTTAAGAGATAGAAATCCCTGATCTGCTTCAAACGTACGTAATGAGTTTAAAGGTAACATCTGACCTGTTAGAAACATCATGAGATAGAAGTCAACCTCTGACCGGCTACAAATATTTTCAGATAGAAGTCAACTTTTTGGCAGACTACAAACAACCTGAGATAGAAATTAACCTTTGACCTACTACAAACATCCCGCTATAGAAACCAATCATTAACTTGCTACAACGATCCTGAAATAGAAATCCACCTTTGAATTGCTAAAAGCATCCTGAAAAAGAAATCATCCTTTGAGCTGCTATAGACATAGATAATAATCTTTTAAAAATGTAATGCTTGCATCATATGCCCATGGCATAGAAACAGGCAGGTTCCTGTTTACCTGTACAGAACTAGTCATCTTGTGTCCCTGTTTACCTGTCCAGAAGTAGTCATCTTGTGTCCCTGTTTACCTGTACAGGGCTGGTCATCTTGTGTCCCTGTTTACCTGTACAGAACTAGTCATCTTGTGTCCCTGTTTACCTGTACAGAACTAGTCATCTTGTGTCCCTGTTTACCTGTACAGAACTAGTCATCTTGTGTCCCTGTTTACCTTACAGGGCTGGTCATCTTGTGTCCCTGTTTACCTGTACAGAAGTAGTCATCTTGTTTCCCTGTTTACCTGTACAGAAGTAGTCATCTTGTGTCCCTGTTTACCTGTACAGAACTAGTCATCCTGTGTCCCTGTTTACCTGTACAGAACTAGTCATCTTGTGTCCCTGTTTACCTGTACAGAACTAGTCATCTTGTGTCCCTGTTTACCTGTACAGGGCTGGTCGTCTTGTGTCCCTGTTTACCTGTACGAGACTAGTCATCTTGTGTCCCTGTTTACCTGTACAGAAGTAGTCATCTTGTGTCCCTGTTTACCTGTACAGAAGTAGTCATCTTGTGTCCCTGTTTACCTGTACAGAAGTAGTCATCTTGTGTCCCTGTTTACCTGTACAGGACTGGTCATCTTGTGACCCTGTTTACCTGTACAGGGCTGGTCATCTTGTGTCCCTGTTTACCTGTACAGGGCTGGTCATCTTGTGTCCCTGTTTACCTGTACAGAAGTAGTCATCTTGTGTCCCTGTTTACCTGTACAGAAGTAGTCATCTTGTGTCCCTGTTTACCTGTACAGGGCTGGTCATCTTGTGTCCCTGTTTACATGTACAGAACTAGTCATCTTGTGTCCCTGTTTACCTGTACAGGGCTGGTCATCTTGTGTCCCTGTTTACCTGTACAGAACTAGTCATCTTGTGTCCCTGTCTGCCTGTACAGGACTGGTCCCCTTGTGTCCCTGTCTACCTGCTCAGGTCCACTAGTGTCCCTGTTTACTTAGAGAGGACTAGTCCTCCTTTGAGCATGTTTACCCGTATAGGGCTAGTCCTCGTGTATGCATGTTTACCTGTACAAAACTAGTCCTATTGTGTCCTTATTTACTTTTACAGGTTTGGTCCTTTTGTGTCCCTGTTTACCTGTACAAGAGTGGTCTTCTTTATGTTTACCTTCACAGGGGAGCTCCTTCTATTGGTCTTGCTATTATCTGTGTATCTGCAATAGGCCACTTCGATACCCTAAAAGGATTCTTTCAACAAGTCTTGACGTTATGAATTCATTCCAGTTGACTTTTGTGTATTAAAATCTGTTTATCAGTGTACATAATATTCTTTTATCTTGTATTAAAAAAAAACAGACGGTTTTAAACTGCTTCGTTGGCTCGAAGGCCCTTGAAGAAATACATAGCATTGCAATGACAAACACCTGGACGCGAGCAAGCATAAAAGTACACGGTTATACAAGTAAACACGTATCGCCGACCTGCCGCCAGACGAAATGACGTATGTACATATTTTATGTCCCTGGCATTCCTGGCATAAAAGCCAACAGACCAAAACAAGTAGCAGAACATCTAATGAGACCTGCCTCGTTGTAAACACCGGCGTCTGACAGGTCACAGGAGTGAGTCACCGTCACGGGAGTGAGTCATCGTCACAGGAGTGAGTCACCGTCACGGGAGTGAGTCACCGTCACGGGAGTGAGTCACCGTCACGGAAGTGAGTCACCGTCACGGGAGTGAATCACCGTCACGGGAGTGAGTCACCGTCACGGAAGTGAGACTTGGTCACGGGAGTGTGTCACGGACACAGAGAGCGAGTCGCCTTCATAGGAGCTAGCTACGTTGCGAGCCGCGGTCACGCTGAGGCTGGACGCTCGCCTGTCTGGTCCAAGCTTCTAGTTTGTCTCCATGGGGACGTTTTTCAAAACCCGGTAGACCCAGACTAACATTGTAAAGGTAATGCCCTGGGAAGTCAAGGTGACCATCATGATGTTGACCAGTACACGTGGACAGGATAAATCGCCTGGAATACAGGTAGGGACACCCCATTCCAGCCATCAGAATATGTCAGTTGCAGTCAAGGAAGACCCACATATGAAGAGGGTAGGATCAGAAAAAGATGGAAAGAATATTTCCAGACTCCTTGAAGGTGACAGACAATGAAGGTACACCCAGACATACACACGAGGAACAGGCTGGAATAATTGAACAAGAAGTCAGAGAAGCAATCAGATGCAGTCGAAAACATTAGGCCGCTGGTGTTGATGGAATTACAGCTGAGACAATACAGGCCTGTAGAGAAACTGGAGTCATCTGGCTACTTCATATGAAAGCCTGAAATGAAAGAACTGTACCAATGGACTGGCAAAGAGCCGTTATGGTACCAATATGGAAAAGAAAAGGCAATAAGCAAGTTGTAACACTTATAGAGGCATCTCCTTTCAAAGCCATGAAGGTAGATTGTTTGCCAAGATTCAGGAACAACGCATTAGATTTGTTGTAAAACCGATTCTGAGCCCAGCACAGTCGGATTCGGGAAAGGAAGAGGGTGTACTGATGCTTTTTACGCTCTAAGGCAAATTAGTGAAAATACAATAGAACATAGACACCAAATGAACATCGCTTTTATAAATTTTAAAAAAAAAAAAGTCTTTTGACAGATATTTACTATGGGATGTCCTTCAAAACTACTGTTTAAATGGAACAGAGCTAGACTGTGTAAGAGCTGTTTATAGAGAAAGTGAAAGCGCTGTCAGAACAAGAACCGGCCTAGCATAGTGGTTCTCAGTAACCTCAGGAGTAAGGCAAGGGTGTGTTCTTTCATCTTTACTTTTTATAATATTCTTGGACAATATTAATAAAATAGATGTGGATAAACAGGAGGACTTTAATAAGCTGCTCTTTGCCGACGATCAGTGCATATTCCACAGTGAAAGTAAACAGCCGCAGGACCACATAAACCAACTACATGACAATTACCTTAAAAATCACATGAAGATCATTACTGAAGAAAAAAAAACACAGAAGTCATGAGAATAAGTAGAGAGCAACAAACCATTGACAAAAAGCTCACAGATTTTGTTTTTAACAAGTGCAAGAATTTAAATATTTGAGAAGCATCTTTACACAGAATGGTAAAATAGACAGAGAGATGCGATTCTAGATAGCACCCCCCCCCCCCCTTTTTTTTCTCCGCCACCGTCCTTGGGCGCTGTCTGTTTTTTTTTTTTTTTCAAGTCCAGGTCAAGCCACCTTGGCCATTGTACCTGTCTCCAGCCTCAGCCTTGAGCACTTCCTGTAATTTCGGAGACACGCCTGATTTCGGTATCATGATGCCAAAGTATCCAGCACCGACCCTCTTGACCATCCCGCTGCTGCAATCAAGGTCATCAAACAGTTCAACATACTGACTGCTTTCAACTGCTGGGAGTATCTAACAAAGAAGCCAAATATACCAGCCCAGAAAACACGATCCTTGCAATATGTCGTCTTCTACTGGATGATCTTATACACACTCTAAGATGACATAGCTGTGACAAGCCGACACCGTCTCCAAGATACAAGACTGTTTATTGACATCTAATCGCTGACATATATTGTCCCGTCCATGTCCTAATCAACAGCTTTCACGCAACACATTGTTCAGACGCCAACACGCTGACTCCTCACACATTCACCAACCAGAGCTGCATAGATGGATCTGGTCATTGCATCAAGTTTCACATCTGACTTGGCTGGACTTTACTTCGATGGATGTTGTCGTCTGGTCTTTCTCTCGCAACAATCAATTTCACGTTCTCACTGGCACGATCACTCTCACATACTCTCGTTCTTACGGTCAACACACACTGTCTGATCAGACTGGGGTCTGAACCTATATCCAGTGTTCGTTCCCCGTGGCAACACGTGGTTGTTCTTGGGTTCCACGTGGCGACCTGTGGTCGTTCTCCTTGGGTTCCGCGTGATAACTCGTGGTCATCCCCTATCTTGAAAACCTCGGTTATTCCGAGTATCTAGCTTCTCTCGGTATTATTGTTAACTTGGGGCTCCCCCCCCCCCCACCCTCCCCCCAAACCTTCCCAATCAGGATGCAAATATCCCCCATTACAATCCTGAACCAGAAAAAGGAACACATACAAATTAAAGTTTCCGTCAACATTTTTCTCAACGAATGAAACACCAGTTATGTTTTGGAGGGAAAAAAAAAACTCAAGAGTCAACCGAAGAAATAAAAACAACATAAACGCTAAAAAGTAGGAATAGAAAAAAAAAACTGTTGCCAAACGTAAACAAACATATAATAAATTTGAAAAAAAGACATTAAAAGGTCAAATAAATTTTACAAAATAGAAAGAAAAATGAATATAATAAAATATTAAAATTATTTCGAAAAAAAAAACTTATAATTTAAAACTACAGATGAGTGCATACAATCTTTCTCTGGGGTTTAAACTACCATTCATTCTTTTGAAAATCGCCTCATTCGCATCTTAGGCGCTTTGAGTCCAACAGGAACCAATGTTCAGCGCATCTTTTTGTAGTAAGATTTACATTGTTGTCTGTAGTAACATCTACATTGTGACTGTAGTAACATCTACACTGTGGCCTACAGTCATATCTACAATGTGACCCGCAGTAATATCTACAATGTAGCCCGCAGTATCATCTACTTTACGGTGCTTCCTTCTCCAAAAGTCATAGGGTACAAAAAGCCGCACACAATATATCCTAACCTTATCTTGAATGTGTTATGGGTCAAGACCAACATTCTCGGCACACCAATATCTCCATGCGGGCATCAGTCTCCACCCACAGAGTCATTTAGCACGCTGCACAAGGTCAAAGGTACAGCTCATACAACAAATGTGTGTTTATCAAATCACACATGCCATGTATATTTTTGCAAGCAACTGTTTTAATTGTAATTGTTAGACAGGGCAGTGGTATAAAGACCTGCTCTGAAGGATTTCCTGTTTCCAAAATGTGCACCCAGGTCCTCAGAGTGGCTTAGAGATGTTCTTCAAGTTTATACGTTCAATCCATTCAGCAAGTAAGTATATAATTCCTCGACCTACACACCCGCCCCTCCTTATTTTAAGCAGGTCCAGAAATTCACACGTGGATCAGCCAGGCCTGCTCCAGTTAGCCCGGGGGGAGGGGTCGTCGCGACCTCGAAAACAGCCCGCCATTTTGGTTATTTATTTCCGTCTCAATGGACGCCATGTTTCTTGTATGTCTGGGACACCTACTTGATTGCCCTAGCTTCCACACGCTTCAGTGAACATTTTCAATACTTTTGAATGTAGTCGATTTTGTATTTCAGCTAGAAGGATCCATGTGTGTGTTTCATGTGAATCAACTGTTACTGAAATATGCACCTGACGAGATACAGCCGAATATGCTGGGCAATAAAATGTGCAATCTGATAAATGTGTCCTCTAGGTTTGGATTCACAAGCAGCTTCACAAGAACAATGACCCAGAAGTGTGTGAATGGACAAGAAGAAGGCACACGCAAACAACCCAGTGTCATGATAAAAGTCACGTAAGGGAAACTAATAGTGCGGAAATACGACACAGAGAACAAGGAGAGCTCTTCCAAAACGAATACTTTAAGAAAAAAAAGAGAGGGGATGGGAGAGGGTGGTGGTAAAAAAAATAAAAGACAAGATCAAAAGTTGAAATAAAAATACAAAAAGATGGTTCCTGTTGAACTCAAAACGCCTAAGATGCCAATGAGGCCATTTTCAAAAGATAGAATGGTGGTTTAAACCCCAGAGAAAGATTGTATGCACTCATCTGTAGTTTTGAATTTTTTTTTTTTTTTTTTTTTTAAAGAAATAATTATTATATTTTATTATATTTATTTGTCTTTCTACTTTGTAAAATTTATTTGACCTTGTAATGTCTATTTTTTAAATTTCTCATTTGTTTGTTTTTGGTTGGCAGCTTTTTTTCCATTCCCACTCTTTAGCCTTTCTGTTGTTGTTTTTTTTCTTTGCATGACTCTATGTTCTATAAGTTCTAGGTTCTAGAATCGCATCTACAGAATTAATATCTCAAGGATAGGAATCAGACAGGTACAAATACTAGAAACCCCTTTCAACAGTACAGCCAGAGTACAGAGAGGTTCTGGCAGATGCTCGAGGCTCAGGGGAAAGCAAGACGTACGTTTAATCAGAATGCTACTGGCACCATTAGTATCAGAACTCTTAGATAGCTGCTGAATATGGGGACGGAGCGCTTATGGGAATGCCCCGAGTGCTGTGATGTCGGTTCAAATCAAATCACATCAGTACAGCCATATAGCACAGTTAAAACCTGTAGTCCAGTATGGCTCGATGTTGGTAGGAGACGGTAAACACACTTCAACTACTAAACTTCAACTACCATACTTTTAGCTACCACACTTCAGCTACCACACTTCAGCTACCACACTTCAGCTACCACATTTCAGCTGCCACACTTTTAGCTATCACATTTCTGCTGCCACACTTTTAGCTACCACATTTCAGCTGCCACACTTTTAGCTACCACATTTCAGCTGCCACACTTTTAGCTACCACATTTCAGCTACCACACTTTTAGCTACCACATTTCAGCTGCCACACTTTTAGCTACCACATTTCAGCTGCCACACTTTTAGCTACCACATTTCAGCTGCCACACTTTTAGCTACCACATTTCAGCTGCCACACTTTTAGCTACCACATTTCAGCTGACACACTTTTAGCTACCACATTTCAGCTGCCACACTTTTAGCTACCACATTTCAGCTGCCACACTTTTAGCTACCACATTTCAGCTGCCACACTTTTAGCTACCACATTTCAGCTGCCACACTTTTAGCTACCACATTTCAGCTGCCACACTTTTAGCTACCACATTTCAGCTGCCACACTTTTAGCTATCACATTTCAGCTGCCACACTTTTAGCTACCACATTTCAGCTGCCACACTTTTAGCTACCACATTTCAGCTGCCACACTTTTAGCTACCACATTTCAGCTGCCACACTTTTAGCTACCACATTTCAGCTGCCACACTTTTAGCTACCACATTTCAGCTGCCACACTTTTAGCTACCACATTTCAGCTGCCACACTTCAGCTACCACATTTCAGCTACCACACTTAAAGTACCACACTTTAGCTACCACACCTCAACTACTACACTTCAGCAACCACACTTCAACTAAGACACTACAGCCACAACACTTTAACCACCACACCTTAGCTGCAACACTTCAACTACAACACGTCAGCTACCACACTTCAACGACCACATGTCAGCTATCAAACTTTAACTGCCAGACGTCGGCTGCCACACTTCAACTACCACACTACAACTACCACACTTCAGCTACCACACTTTCAGTCACCACACTTTCAGCCACTACACTTTCAGCCACCACACTTTTAGCCACCACACTTTTAGCCACCACACTTTCAGCCACCACACTTTCAGCCACCATACTTTCAGCCACCACACTTTCAGCCACCACACTTTCAGCCACCACACTTTTAGCCACCACACTTTCAGCCACCACACTTTCAGCCACCATACTTTCAGCCACCACACTTTCAGTCACACGGTCTACATTTCTAATGAAACTATTACTCAAGCCTAACTGTGGTCTAATGAAATTATTACTCAAGCCTAACTGTGGTCTAATGCAAACATCAAATGAAAGAAGTGTGTCAGAAACTGGGAGCAGAATAGGACAGGCTAAGGCTGCATTTCATAGAGTCGAGAATATCTTGTGCAACAGGTCCTTTTCTACATATGTCCGAAAGAGACTACTGAAATATTATGTAGAACATAAACTGAAGTATGGTAGGGAATCATGGAATGTGAATGCACAAATTAGAAAGAACTTGGTGGCGACGGAGATGTGGTTCCTCAAACGAATTTTATAAATCCCTTGGACTGCTATATTAACTGACGAGGATTGCTTGAAAGAAGATAATAAAAGCAGATCAATATATACAGCTGTGAAGAAAAGATAAGCACTGTTCTCTGGTCATGTGATTGGGTGGGGGGGGGGGAGGCTTTGAAGAATATTGTGACGACTGGAAAGATCAACTGTAGAAGAGGGAGAGGCAGACCGAGAGAGATGATGGATGCGACGGTGGCACGGAGGGGTATCATCGGTAGAACTGATCCAGAGGACAAGAGACCAAGATCTGTGGAGATGCATGCTGCACGCCTAATGCAAGTCGGCAGGGCACGTGATGATGACGATGAACTCGGTCAAGGTGAGGCGATTTATCAGCCAGGTTTGTGAGAGAAACAAATTACCTGGCTCCCTGAACCAGCTTGTCAGCCGAACATAGGGACAAGAAGTTGACAATCTGCAGCCGTTTGTTAATAACAAGTTTAAGTAATAGAATAGTTGTGTACCGGGGAAATGCGGCTGGTGTCTTTCTGTGTTCAGCTGCAGATTCAAGCGGTCGCACGTCTAGACTAGGCTAACAGACATTATTTTGTTGTGTATCGTTTCTGACTGCCGGGTGAGTAGCGGATGTGTTAGATCTGTGTGTGAGTGTGTGGGTGTGTGTGTGTGTGTGATGTGTATCGTTTCTGACTGCCGGGTGAGTAGCGGATGTGTTAGATCTGTGTGTGAGTGTGTGGGTGTGTGTGTGTGATGTGTATCGTTTCTGACTGCCAGGTGCGTAGCGGATGTGTTAGATCTGTGTTTGAGTGTGTGGGTGTGTGTGTGTGATGTGTGTATCGTTTCTGACTGCTGGGTGAGTAGAGGCTGTGTTATATCTGTGTGTGTTGTGTATCGTTCCTGACTGCCGGGTGACTAAAGGCTGTGTTATATCTGTGTGTGTTGTGAATCGTTCCTGACTGCAGGGTGACTAGAGGCTGTGTTATATCTGTGTGTGTTGTGAATCGTTCCTGACTGCAGGGTGACTAGAGGCTGTGTTATATCTGTGTGTGTTGTGTATCGTTCCTGACTGCCGGGTGACTAAAGGCTGTGTTATATCTGTGTGTGTTGTGAATCGTTCCTGACTGCAGGGTGACTAGAGGCTGTGTTATATCTGTGTGTGTGTTGTGTATCGTTCCTGACTGCAGGGTGACTAGAGGCTGTGTTATATCTGTGTGTGTGTGTGTTTGTGTGTCTGTTTGTGTGTGTGTGTGAGTGCGTGTAGGTGTGCGTGTTGTGTATCAGTTCTGACTGCCGGGTGACTAGAGGCTGTGTTATATCTGTGTGTGTGTGTTTGTGTGTGTGTTTGTGTGTGTGTGTGAGTGCGCGTAGGTGAGCGTGTTGTGTATCGTTCCTGACTGCAGGGTGACTAGAGGCTGTGTTATATCTATGTGTGTGTGTGTTTGTGTGTGTGTTTGTGTGTGTGTGTGTGTGAGTGCGTGTAGGTGTGCGTGTTGTGTATCAGTTCTGACTGCAGGGTGACTAGAGGTAGAGTTAGAGTTTGTCTGTTTGTGTGTGAGTGCACCTGCCTGTATGTGGGTGTGTCTGGATGTGTGTCATTTACATTCAAGAACTGATTACCTCATTCACATCCAAGAACTGATTACCTCATTCACATTCAAGAACTGATTACCTCATTCATTTTCAAGAACTGATTACCTCATTCATTTTCAAGAACTGATTATCTCATTCATTTTCAAGAACTGATTACCTTATTCATATTCAAGAACTGATTACCTCATTCATATTCAAGAACTGATTACCTCATTCACACTAAAGAACTGATTACCCTATTCATATTAAAGAGTTGATTACCTCATTCATATTTTTAAGAACTGGTTACCTCATTCACATTCAAGAACTGATTACCTCATTCACATTCAAAAACTGGTTACCTCATTCACATTCAAGAACTGATTACCTCATTCACATTTAAGAACTGATTACCTCATTAACATTCAATAACTGATTATCTCATTCACATTCAAGAACTGATTACCTCATTCACATTCAAGAACTGATTACCCCATTCATACTCAAGAACTGATTACCCCATTCATATTCAAGAACTGATTACCTCATTCACATCCAAAAACTGATTACCCAATTCATATTCAAGAACTGATTACCTCATTCACATCCAAAAACTGATTACCCAATTCACATTCAAGAACTTATTACCTTACCTCATTCACATTCAAGAACTGATTACCTCATTCAAATTTAAGAACTGATTACCTTACCTCATTCACATCCAATAACTGATTACCTTATTCACATCCAAGAACTGATTACCTCATTTACATCCAAGAACTGATTACCTTATTCACATTCAAGAACTGATTACCTCATTCACATTCAAGAACTGATTACCTTATTCATATCCAAGAACTGATTACCTCATTCACATCCAAGAACTGATTACCTCATTCACATTCAAGAACTGATTACCTCATTCACATTCAAGAACTGATTACCTCATTCACATCCAAGAACTGATTACCTCATTCACATTCAATAACTGATTATCTCATTCACATCCAAAAACTGATTACCTTATTCATATTCAAGAACTGATTACCTTATTCACATTCAAGAACTGATTACCTCATTCACATTCAAGAACTGATTACCTCATTCACATTCAAGAACTGATTACCTCATTCACATTCAAGAACTGATGACCCCCATTCACATTCAAGAACTGATTACCCCGTTAATTTTTCAAGAACTGATTACCCCATTCATTTTCAAGAACTGATTACCTCATTCACATCCAAGAACTTATTACCTCATTCATATTCTAGAACTGATTACCTCATTCATATTAAAGAACTGATTACCTCATTCACATCCAAGAACTGATTACCCCATTCACATTCAAGAACTGATTACCCCGTTAATTTTTCAAGAACTGATTACCCCATTCATTTTTAAGAACTGATTACCTCATTCACATCCAAGAACTTATTACCTCATTTATATTCAAGAACTGATTACCTCATTCACATTCAAGAACCGATCACCTCATTCACATCCAAGAACTGATTACCTCACTCATTTTCAAGAACTGATTACCTCATTCACATTCAAGAACTGATCACCTCATTCATATATAAAAAAACGTGAAATCCCACATTTTTACAAGCGGCAGTACCCACTATCATCATCATGTGCCAGTTCGATAACATGCTCCATCTCTCTTTGTTACCAGAGCTTTGTGGCGCCTTTGACGTCATATGACAGTGTTCCTCAGTCTGTGTACTTTGGCTTGAAGTTAAATGGTTATGTTTGAATTTTCTAGTTTATTACCATTGGCCCACATCTTTACAGTGTGATATGATCACAAATCTGAATGTGATGGATCTGTCTCTTGAATGACTGACTTATCTAGGTCTGCCTAAGTCAAGGCTTATGCAAGTCTTCAGTGGTAAGAATTATTCACAGCATAGCAATCTGAATGATTACAAAGCAAACGGTTTACATAGCGCACAGTCATGGATGGCTTCACTGATGATACGGTCGGTCTAACAGCCTAAGAAAAGAAATACAAAGGGGAAAGCAATGGGTTGACATGAACACCCACTACAGCAGTTTCCATTAGGTCATTATCAAATTAGGAAGAGATTTAGAGAGTGGTGTAATATGAGAGGACGTCAATAAATAAGTTTCAAATGTTTGTAAAGGAAACAAAAAAATTAAAGGTGATAACAACTTAACTTAAAAACCTTTTTTTTTAAACACATAGACTGTCCCCCTTTTTTTTTTTTTCCAACATAATTTCTTCCAACATTGATGCACATGTCCCATTGTTTTATCAGTCCTCCAGTACTAGAAACAAAGCCTATGGGGAATGTTGTATTGGAGATAGGGAAGAGACATAATGTGGAAGTTAATTTAAAAATCTACTCCTTGAACCTATCTATACTCCACACCTACAAGAGCTCCAACAAAAAATGTCGTGATGAGTGTAAGTCAACCCACACTCAAGCTGCCTCAGTAACAATTAAAATAAAAAGATTGTTAGGCGGGGGGCTAAGACCAATAGAGTCTTAACCCAGACATGATATATTCTGTATAAAGTCTAATCGTTGGTAGCAGGTAAAACTAGGCATACTAACCATACATCCTAATTTGAATCAAAACAGGAACTGTAATTATCACAGTGAACATCTTTTTTTTTTTTTACTGAACACAAAAATAAGCGCTTCACAAATAACAATACCTTAACAATCAACATCGTTTTTACACAGGCCAAGTGCTAAACACTTCAACTAACGAAAGTGAATATTTGATTCCAGCGACGTAAAATCACATATCAGCGGTGATTATATTCACTGATATCTAAGTCTACACAGTTTTACTAGAAAAAATTCCCATTTAACTATGATGGAAATTTATATCAAACCATAGATATACTACCCTCATGAAGTCAATCAGTCTACTGTTGCTCGATCACCCAAAACCCACCCTGCTATGCCCATGTGCGTGCAGTCGCCGCTTGGTGCAAGCTCCTCTCCTCAGGCTACTAGGGCGGCCAGAATGTGGAAAGCCGAATCGATTATTTTCCAGGTGCGTCGCCTTTTATAAACTTTTCATCTCCTGGCTTGCCAGTTTGTTTTTTACTTGCATCCTCATCAAACTAAATTTATAAAGGCTCCTGGCGTCCTGCAACACTCCCAAACCTGCTGCATAGAACTGCGTGTTCTTTTTTCTAAACCATATTTGCATTTCACATTCCTCTTCTGTCATTCGCAAAATGTCTCCCGCCAAGGAGGGTTTCCAGTGGACCCAAAAAAAGGAGAGGAGGGGGGGGGGGGGATTGTAATCCCTAGGGGATAAGTTGGTGCTGCAAGAGGATGTTCCAGAAGTTCTCATCGCACATGGCTACTCACCTGTCACCTCTAATCATCTCCTCCATCCGCTGTAGACAGGTAGACAGCCTAGTAACGGTTTTGCCTTGTACTTACAGGTAGACAGCTGACTAACAGTCTTGTGTTTACAGGTAGAAAGCTAAGTAACAGACTTGTACTTACATGTAGACAGCCTAGTAACAGCCTTGTACTTGCAGGTAGACAGCTAAGTAACAGACTTGTACTTACATGTAGACGGCTGAGTAACAGTCTTGCCATGTACTTACAGGTAGACAGCAGAACCTTGTACTTACAGGTAGACAGCTGAGTAACAGCCTTGTACTTACAGGTACACAGCTGAGTAACAGCCTTGTACTTACAGGTAGACAGCCGAGTAACAGCCTTGTACTTACATGTAGACAGCTGAATAACATTCTTGCCTTGTACTTTCAGGTAGACAGCAGAGCCTTGTACTTACAGGTAGACAGCTGAGTAACAGCCTTGTACTTACAGGTAGACAGCCGAGTAACAGCCTTGTACTTACATGTAGACAGCTGAATAACATTCTTGCCTTGTACTTACAGGTAGACAGCAGAGCCTTGTACTTACAGGTAGACAGCTGAGTAACAGCCTTGCACTTACAGGTAGACAGCTGAGTAACAGCTTTGTACTTACAGGTAAACAGCCAAGTAACAGCCTTGTACTTACATGTAGACAGCTGAGTAACAGCCTTGTACTTACATGTAGATAGCTGAGTAACATCTTTGTACTTACAGGTAAACAGCCAAGTAACAGCCTTGTACTTACAGGTATACAGCCGAGTAAAAGTTTTGCCTTGTACTTACAGGTAGACAGCAAAGTAACAACCTTGTACTTACAGGTAGACAGCTGAGTAACAGTCTTGCCTTGTACTTACAGGTAGACAGCCGAGTAAAAGTTTTGCCTTGTACTTACAGGTAGACAGCAAAGTAACAGCCTTGTACTTACAGGTAGACTGCTGAGTAACAGTCTTGCCTTGTACTTACATGTAGACAGCTGAGTAACGGCCTTGTACTTATAGGTAGACAGCTGAGTAACTGCTTTGTACTTACAGGTAGACATCTAAGTAACAGACTTGTACTTACAGGTAGACAGCTAAGTAACAGACTTGTACTTACAGGTAAACAGCTAAAAAACAGCCTTGTACTTGCATGTAGACAACTAAGTAACAGACTTGTACTAACAGGTAGACAGCCAAGTAACAGCCTTGTACTTACAGGTAGACAGCTGAGTAACAGACTTGTACTTACAGGTAGACAGCCGAGTAACAGTGTTGCCTTGTTCTTACAGGTAGACAGCTAAGTAACAGACTTGTACTTGCATGTAGACAGCTGAGTAACAGTCTTGCCTTGTACTTACAGGTAGACAGCCGTGTAATAGCCTTGTACTTACAGGTAGACAGCTGAGTAACGGTCTTGCCTTGTACTTACAGGTAGACAGCTGTAATAGCCTTATACTTACAGGTAGACAGTCGAGTAACAGTCTTGCCTTGTACTTACAGGTAGACAGCCGTGTAATAGCCTTGTACTTACAGGTAGACAGCCGTGTAATAGCCCTATACTTACAGGTAGACAGCTAAGTAATAGCCTTGTACTTACATGTAGACAGCTAAATAATAGCCTTGTACTTAACATGTAGACAGCTAAATAATAGCCTTGTACTTACAGGTAGACAGCTAAATAATAGCCTTTTACTTACAGGTAGACAGCTAAATAATAGCCTTGTACTTACAGGTAGACAGCTAAGTAATAGCCTTGTACTTACAGGTAGACAGCAAAGTAATAGCTTTGTACTTACAGGTAGACAGCTAAATAATAGCCTTGTACTTACAGGTAGACAGCCGAGTAACAGTCTTGCCTTGTACTTACAGGTAGACAGCCAAGTAACATGAGTAACAACCTTAAACTTACATGTAGACAGCTGAGTAACAGCCTTGTACTTACAGGTAAACAGCTAAGTAAGGATCTTGCCTTGCACACTCAGGTAGACAAGTGTGAAACTGTCATGTTGTGGAGCCTGTTCCTGGAGGTTGATTCCCAGATGGGATTTGTCTGCCGCTGGAGATCACTGGCAGTTCTGTGTTTTGTTTGCTGGACCGCTGGTGCAACAGGTAAGTGATTTATAGAAATGAAGACAGCACCCTGTCAGTTGGATGTCACATTTTTACATTTTTTTTTTACATCCTTGATGGATATTTTTCTTGATGTTTTTGGTTGACAGATCTTATCTCTTCTTGATGTTCTTAGTTTTTGCCATTTTTTTGCTGACATTCTTGTTTGACTGATTTCATGTTCTTGTTGACATTCTTGGTTGACTGATCTCATAATCTTGCTGACATTCTTGATTCCTGTCAGGTTGTTGTGGATGTTCTTGGTTGACTGATCTCACGTTCTTGTTAATGTTCTAGTTTTATTGATCTCATGATCTTGTTGATTTTCCTGGGTTCCTGTAATGTTCTTGTCAATGTTCTTAATTCTGTAATTTGTTGCTAATGTTCTTGGTTCCTGTAATGTTCTTGTTAATGTTCTTGTAATGTAATGCTCTTGTTAATATTCTCAGCTGACCAATGTCACCTCTTGTTAATATTTTTTGGTCTTCGCATGTTCTTCATGACATTCCTGGGTCTTGTTAAGTTCCTTTTTGATGTTCTTGGTTTTACCCGTGTTATTGTTGACATTCTTAGTTGACTGATCTCAGGTTCTTGTTGAAGATTTTGTTTGATTGATTTCATGATCTTGTTTACTTTCTTGGTTCTGTAATTCTTGTTAATGTTCTTGGTTCTATAGTCTTCTTGTTAATGTTCTTGGTTCTAAAGTTTGCTTGTTAATGTTCTTGGTTCTATAGTCTTCTTGTTAATGTTCTTGGTTCCTGTAATTTCTTGTTAATGTTCTTAGTTCTGTATTTTTTTGTTAATGTTCTTGGTTCTATAATGTTCTTGGTTCCTGTATTGTTCTTGGTTCCTGTAATTTTCTTGGTAATGTTCTTGGTTCCTGTAATGTTCTTGTTATTGTTCTTGGTTCATGTAATGTTCTTGTTATTGTTCTTAGTTCTTGTAATGTTCTTGCTATTGTTATTGGTTCTTGTAATGTTATTGTTAATTTTCCTGGTTATGTAATGTTCTTTTTAATGTTCTTGGTTCTTGTAATGTTCCTATTATTGTTTTTGGTTTTTTATTGCACTTGTTGATGTTCATGTTCATGTAAAGTTTTTGGTTCTGTAATGTTATTGTTAATGTTATTTGTTCCTGTAATGTTCTTGTAAATGTTCTTGGTTCCTCTAATGTTCTTGGTTTCTGTAATGTTCTTGTAAATGTTCTTGGTTCCTCTAATGTTCTTGGTTTCTGTAATGTTCTTTTTGACGTTCTTGGTTCCTGTAATGTTTTTGTTATTGTTCTTAGTTATGTAATGATCTTGTTAATGTTCTTAGTTGTTGTAAAGTTCTTGTAGATGTTATCATTTCCTGTCATGTTTCTGAATGAAATTGTTTTTTGGCTATGTTTGTGAATGAAGTTGGAGGCACATAAACACACTGGCCTATGCATATTGCAATTTTAGGTGAAGCTCTGTGGACTGACTACACCAAAGGCAGGGCACAAAATTACGCCAGTGCTTCTACATTTGCCTCAGACATACCTTTGACCTACTATGAATGTGTCAGCACTTCAGTCAGCGTAAGTATTTCACCCTCAATACAAGCCAGCCTTTATTTTTTAAATCTCCTGTAGAATAGAAATTATGATTATCATTCATAGAACAGAAATTATTGTTATCTCCTTTAGAACAGAAATTATTGTTATCTCCTTTAGAACAGAAATTATTATTATCTCTCATAGAAAAAAATTATTGTTTGGTTGTCTCACATAGAACAGAAATGATGGTTATCTCTCATAAAACAGAAATGATGGTTATCTCCTTTAGAACAGAAATTATTATTATCTCTCATAGAAAAGAAATGATTGTTTGGTTATCTCACATAGAACAGAAATGATGGTTATCTCTCGTAAATCAGAAATGATGGTTATCACTCATAGAACAGAAATGATTGTTTGGTTGTCTCACATAGGACAGAAAAGATGATTATCTCTCTAAAACAGAAATAATGGTTATCTCCTTAAGAACAGAAATTATAATTATCTCTCATAGAACAGAAATGGTTGTTTGGTTGTCTCACATAGAACAGAAATGATGATTATCTCTCATGGAACAGAAATGATGGTTATCTCTCATGGAACAGAAATGATTAATTGGTTGTCTCACATAGGACAGAAAGGATGATTATCTTTCGTAAAACAGAAATGATTGTTGACTCTCGTAAAACAGAAATGATGGTTATCTCTCGTAAAACAGAAATGTTGATTATCTCATAAAACAGAAATGATGGTTATCTCTCATAGAACAGAAATGATTGTTTGGTTGTTTTACAGAGAACAGAATGGATGGTTATCTCTTGTAAAACAGAATTGATGTTTATCTCCCATATAAAATAAATGATTGTTTGGTTGTTTCACGTAGAACATAAATTATGGTTATCTCTCATAAAACAGAAATTATGGTTAACTCTCATAGAACAGAAATGATTGTTTGGTTGTCTTACATAGAACAGAAAGAATGGTTATCTCCCGTAAAAAAGAAATTATCTTTCATAAAACAGAAATAATAGTTATCTCACATAGAAAAGAAATGATTGTTTGGTTGTCTCACATAGAACAGAAATGATGGTTATCTCTCATAAAACAGAAATTATGGTTAACTTTCATAGAACAGAAATTATGGTTATCTCAGATCGAAAAGAAATAATTGTTTGGTTGTCTCACACAGAACAGAAATTATGGTTATCTCTCATAGAGCAGAAATGATGGTTATCTCTCATAGAACAGAAATGATAGTTATCATATAGAACACAAATAATGCTTATCTCCTTTAGAAGAGAAATAATGGTTGTCTCACACAGAACATAAATTATGGTTATCTCCCATAGAACAGAAATGATGGTTGTCTCTCATAGAACAGAAATGGTTATATCCTATAAAAAATAAATTATGGTTATCTCCTATAGAATAGAAATGATGGTTACCTCTCATAGAACAGAAATGGCGGTTATCTCTCATAAAAAAGAAATTATGGTCATCTATCATAGAAAAGAAATGATGGTTATATCCTATAAAACAGAAATGATAGCTATCTCCTATAGAACAGAAATTATGGTTATCTCCTATAGAATAGAAATTGTGGTTACCTCTCATAAAACAGATATGATGGTTATCTCTCATTTTAAAAAAAAGAAATGATGGTTATCAATCACAGAAAAGAAAAGAATGTTGGGTTGCCTCACACAAAGCAGAAATGGTGGTTATCTCTCTTAGTAGAGAAACGATAATTAGCTCCTATAGAACAGAAATAATGTTTATTTTCTATTGAGCGTAAATAATGGTTTAGCTTCTATAGAACAGAAATAATTGTTTCTAATATAGAACAGAATATTGGTTATCTCCTATAGAACGGAAAAAAAATGGTCTTTATCTCCAAAAAGAAAGAGATATCAGCTATGTATCACTAAACCATGGAAGAGATATCAGCAATGTATCACTAAACCATGGAAGAGATATCAGCAATGTATCACTAAACCAGGGAAGAGATATCAGCAATGTATCACTAAACCATGGAAGAGATATCAGCAATGTATCCCCAAACCATGGAAGAGATATCAGCAATGTATCACTAAACCATGGAAGAGATATCAGCAATGTATCACTAAACCATGGAAGAGATATCAGCAATGTATCACTAAACTAAACCATGGAAGAGATATCAGCAATGTATCACTAAACCATGGAAGAGATATCAGCAATGTATCACTAAACCATGGAAGAGATATCAGCAATGTATCACTAAACCATGGAAGAGATATCAGCAATGTATCACTAAACCATGGAAGAGATATCAGCAATGTATCACTAAACCATGGAAGAGATATCAGCAATTTATCAATAAACCATGGAAGTGATATCAGCAATGTATCACTAAACCATGGAAGAGATATCAGCAATGTATCACTAAACCATGGAAGAGATATCAGCAATGTATCACTAAACCATGGAAGAGATATCAGCAATGTATCACTAAACCATGGAAGAGATATCAGCAATGTATCACTAAACCATGGAAGAGATATCAGCAATGTATCTCTAAACCATGGAAGAGATATCAGCAATGTATCACTAAACCATGGAACTTGGAAACATACAAGCGACTGTGTAGAACTATTTCAGGACAGACCTTTCAAAAATTTCACACTAGCTTGAGAGGCGAGGTCTTCTTCCAAATACTCTTGGATGGTACCGTTCAAAGAAAGAAACATGGTCAAATGCTGCGGTTTTTGCTCATGATGTGAATGAAGGCTTCCGTTCAGGTATTGAAACGTTTACTGCGGCAATTGATCTTGACGATGCGTACAACAGAGTACCATTAGATTTCTTTATATCTCAGCTTCTTGAACTCCAGATAAGTCAATTTCTGCTTTATTGGATCTCTTCCACCCTCTTCCAACGAAAAGTAGTGTTTAGATGTGGCAGTTGGACTGAACCAACAACAAGACATCCTGGCCTGCCACAGAGATCGCCATTATCTCCTGTGTTGTTCAGCGTTTACACAGTGAAAATCACAGGCTGGCAAGTCACAGGACCTGGAAGAACACTGTCATATGCTGACGATGTTAGATCAGGGGTAGAGAGAAGGTTGCTGAAAAAAAAAGAGCTCAATTGCATAAGCATTTGGTGTGGTGAAGCTGGTGCACTGGTCAACCCAACGAAGGCGGCAGTGACAGGGTTCTCTTTGAATGACCATATTGTGAAAACACCAACACCAGTTGTTAGTTTGTGTTTTGAGGTTGTGGAAAAAAACACATGAAATGAAACACCTGGTGATACATTTCGATCGAAGCCTTGCTTATGCTGAGCACATAGATCAGATTATAATGAAAGCCAAGCGGGGTCTGGCTGCGATGAGAGTGATGGCAGCTGAAAACTGTGAGCAGTGTCATCTATGTCTTCTATACCAGTGTCTGGTCCTTTCTGTTTTTGAATTCGAGATAGGGATCTTGACACTCAGTCATAAGCCGATGAAAAGGATACAGAACAAGGCTATGCGCATTAAACTTGGGTGTGCTAGAGATACAGCATGCAAGGTGATGCACTACCTTCTCGATTTTCAAACCATGGAGGACAAATTTCCCGAGCGTGTGCCTACCTCACAATCAAACGGACACACATAATCCATTACATAGTCAAATTAAGAAGACAAAAGGCAGTAGGTTAATAGAGGCAAATCGTGGATGGGCCAAGCCGAGGACATTATTTTACAGGTATGTTCACTTGTCGACATAGAACCCGGCAATAAATGGGTGCAAGTGCCTTCAGAGTGGTGTACATCGTTTACATCCAACTAAGAAAATGCAGACAACAGAGTCCGGCTGCAGGAGTTCAAGCCTTGATTTTTTAGAGCACTTTAGAGGGTGAAACATTTACATAGATGGGTCTGCAATCCACCATGTTAAAGGCTCGTGGGCTTTTACGGTTCAGGTTGGAGGAAGAGTTGTGAAGGAAGATTCTGGAGCTTTTGCCGTAACTACAAGTAGTCTGACTATGGAGGTCATGGCTGTGATAAAGCAGTACCATGGCTAGAGACACAGACTTTTACTGGGTCATGCTTTCTCAGTGAGTCGATGAGTGTGAAGATTGAGAATTGCTAGGTCCGAAGGCAGTGGTTGGTGACCTTACAGAATTCACGGCCGACAAGGATTAGTTTCATTTTCGTGCCAGGACATGTGGGGGTACAAGGAAATGGGCAAGCTGATAGACTTGCAGGTAAGACTACTGTGGAAGCTGGACAAGCCATGGACCAGGCTGATATACTAAAGGCTTTAAGAGAGTTAAGACGATTGAGTGACCCAACTGAAAACTGTGAATCTGCAACCATGGTCAGACTACGAGAACAACATGTTAAACGGCATGTCGCCAAACAAGAATACTTCGCGGGTAGCCAAAGAATAGTAATAAACCAACACAAAACTAGTGTCGCCAGCCACTACACGCTGCGGGATTGACTGAGGAGGGGATCCGAGCACTTATGGACTGAGTGGTTTGACGTGCAATGAAAATAATCTGATGACTAACTAACTAACTGGTATAACAATGGACAATACTGGTAGTGTGATTAGCCCTAATGTACACTGGCCTTGAGTGGACAATACTGGTAGTGTGACTGGTCCTAAAGTACACTGGCCTTGAGTGGACAATACTGGTAGTGTGACTGGTCCTAAAGTACACTGGCCTTAGATCTGACAATACTGGTAGTGGGACTGGTCCTAAAGTACACTGGCCCTAGAGTGGACAATACTGGTAGTGTGACTGGTCCTAAAGAACACTGGCCCTAGAGTGGACAATACTGGTAGTGTGACTGGTCCTAAAGTACACTGGCCTTGAGTGGACAATACTGGTAGTGGGACTGGTCCTAAAGTACACTGGCCCTAGAGTGGACAATACTGGTAGTGTGACTGGTCCTAAAGTACACTGGCCTTAGATCTGACAATACTGGTAGTGGGACTGGTCCTAAAGTACACTGGCCCTAGAGTGGACAATACTGGTAGTGTGACTGGTCCTAAAGTACACTGGCCCTAGAGTGGACAATACTGGTAGTGTGACTGGTCCTAAAGTACACTGGCCTTAGATCTGACAATACTGGTAGTGTGACTGGTCCTAAAGTACACTGGCCCTAGAGTGGACAATACTGGTAGTGTGACTGGTCCTAAAGTACACTGGCCCTAGAGTGGACAATACTGGTAGTGTGACTGGTCCTAAAGTACACTGGCCTTAGATCTGACAATACTGGTAGTGTGACTGGTCCTAAAGTACACTGGCCTTGGAGTGGACAATACTGGTAGTGTGACTGGTCCTAAAGTACACTGGCCTTAAAGTGGACAATACTGGTAGTGTGACTGGTCCTAAAGTACACTGGCCTTAAAGTGGACAATACTGGTAGTGTGACTGGTCCTAAAGTACACTGGCCTTAAAGTGGACAATACTGGTAGTGTGACTGGTCCTAAAGTACACTGGTCCTAGAGTGGACAGTACTGGTAGTGTGACTGGTCCTAAAGTACACTGGCCTTAGAGGGGATAATACTGGTAGTGTGACTGGTCCTAAAGTACACTGGCCTTGGAGTGGACAATACTGGTAGTGTGACTGGTCCTAAAGTACACTGGCCCTAGAGTGGAAAATACTGGTAGTGTGACTGGTCCTAAAGTACACTGGCCTTAGATCTGACAATACTGGTAGTGTGACTGGTCCTAAAGTACACTGGCCTTAGAGTGGACAATACTGGTAGTGTGACTGGTCCTAAAGTACACTGGCCTTAGAGTGGAAAATACTGGTAGTGTGACTGGTCCTAAAGTACACTGGCCCTAGAGTGTGACTGGTCCTAAAGTACACTGGCCCTAGAGTGGACAATACTGGTAGTGTGACTGGTCCTAAAGTACACTGGCCTTAGAGTGGACACTACTGGTAGTGTTACTGGTCCTAAAGTACACTGGCCTTAGAGTGGAAAATACCTGTAGTGTGACTGGTCCTAAAGTACACTGGCCCTAGAGTGTGACTGGTCCTAAAGTACACTGGCCCTAGAGTGGATAATACTGGTAGTGTGACTGGTCCTAAAGTACACTGGCCCTAAAGTGGACAATACTGGTATTGTGACTGATCCTAAAGTACACTGGCCTTAAAGTGGACAATACTGGTAGTGTGACTGGTCCTAAAGTACACTGGCCTTAGAGTGGACAATACTGGTAGTGTGACTGGTCCTAAAGTACACTGGCCTTAGAGTGGACAATACTGGTAGTGTGACTGGTCCTAAAGTACACTGGTCCTAGAGTGGACAGTACTGGTAGTGTGACTGGTCCTAAAGTACACTGGCCTTAGAGGGGATAATACTGGTAGTGTGACTGGTCCTAAAGTACACTGGCCTTGGAGTGGACAATACTGGTAGTGTGACTGGTCCTAAAGTACACTGGCCCTAGAGTGGAAAATACTGGTAGTGTGACTGGTCCTAAAGTACACTGGCCTTAGATCTGACAATACTGGTAGTGTGACTGGTCCTAAAGTACACTGGCCTTAGAGTGGACAATACTGGTAGTGTGACTGGTCCTAAAGTACACTGGCCTTAGAGTGGACAATACTGGTAGTGTGACTGGTCCTAAAGTACACTGGCCCTAGAGTGTGACTGGTCCTAAAGTACACTGGCCCTAGAGTGGACAATACTGGTAGCGTTACTGGTCCTAAAGTACACTGGCCTTAGAGTGGAAAATACCTGTAGTGTGACTGGTCCTAAAATACACTGGCCCTAGAGTGTGACTGGTCCTAAAGTACACTGGCCCTAGAGTGTGACTGGTCCTAAAGTACACTGGCTTTAGAGTGACTGGTCCTAAAGTACACTGGCCCTAGAGTGTGACTGGTCCTAAAGTACACTGGCCCTAGAGTGGACAATACTGGTAGTGTGACTGGTCCTAAAGTACACTGGCCTTAGAGTGGACAATACTGGTAGTGTGACTGGTCCTAAAACACTGGCCTTAGAGTGGACAATACTGGTAGTGTGACTGGTCCTAAAGTACACTGGCCCTAGAGTAGAAAATACTGGTAGTGTCACTGGTCTGCCAGTGGACAAGGCATGCATTGTCACTCTTCTGCCAGTAGACAAGGCAGGTATTGTGACAGGTCTGCTTGTAGACAAGGCAGGGATTGTGACAGGTCTGCCAGTGGACAAGGCAGGTATTGTGACAGGTCTGCCTGTAGACAAGGCAGGTATTGTGACAGGTCTGCCTGTAGACAAGGCAGGTATTGTGACAGGTCTGCCAGTGGACAAGGCAGGTATTGTGACAGGTCTGCCTGTGGACAAGGCAGGTATTGTGACAGGTCTGCCAGTGGACAAGGCAGGTATTGTGACAGGTCTGCCTGTGGACAAGGCAGGTATTGTGACAGGTCTGCCAGTGGACAAGGCAGGTATTGTCACTGTTCTGTCAGTAGACAAGGCAGGTATTGTCACTGTTCTGCCAGTAGACAAGGCAGGTATTGTGACAGGTCTGCCTGTGGACAAGGCAGGTATTGTCACTGCTCTGCCAGTAGACACGGCAGGTATTGTGAGAGGTCTGCCTGTGGACAAGGCAGGTATTGTGACAGGTATGCCTGTGGACAAGGCAGGTATTGTGACAGGTCTGCCTGTGGACAAGGCAGGTATTGTGAGAGGTCTGCCTGTAGACAAGGCAGGTATAGTGACAGGTCTGCCAGGGGACAAGGCAGGTAGTTTGACTGGTCTGACAGTGAACAATACTGCTAGTGTGACTGGTCTGACAGTGAACAATACTGTTAGTGTGACTGGTCTGACAGTGAACAATACTGTTAGTGTGACTGGTCTGACTGTGAACAATACTGTTAGTGTGACTGGTCTGACTGTGAACAATACTGTTAGTGTGACTGGCCTGACTGTGAACAAGACTGTTAGAGTGACTGGCCTGATTGTGAACAATACTGTTAGTGTGACTGGTCTGAGAGTGAACAATACTGTTAGTGTGACTGGTCTGACTGTGAACAATACTGTTAGTGTGACTGGCCTGACAGTAGACAAGGCAGATAGTGTGTCTGGTTAGACAGTAGGCAAGACTGTTAATATGATTAATGTGACAGTGGACAAAGCTGGTAGTTTGAGTGGCACGACAGTTGACAAAACTGATGTTTTCACTATCATACGACATGCACGTGGCAAAGACGATTCGGACAGCTAACATGACTCTGTATACCTGTCCAGGCTGGTGAATAGAGTGCATGGAAGAGTAAGCCAGGAAGATTTTACTACGGGCATGTGAGATCTAAACACAAGTTGGGGTTTGGAGCTACTGGGGAGAAAATCGTAGCAGTTAGGATATGTCTGGAGTGCTGTGGTGGTATCTCTCGTGAATCACTAACCACATGCAATGAGTGCCATCAGCAATCAAAAAATAAATAAGGCAATGAAAACTGTAAACTGCTTTTAGAAATTACACAAAGAGAAGGGAATGATGATAATAATAATAATGGCAATGACGATGATGATGATGATGGGGTGGTATGTTGGTGAGGATTTTAGTAGTCGTGGTGGTGGCAGTGTTGATGATGTTGTTGATAATCATGAGGATGGAGATAACAGATACTAGTTTCCCAATCCTGTTTTAGAAATGTAGCGGTGTGACAGTCCATAGTTTGCAACTGCTTATAACCTGCTTCAAAACAAGCCTCTTGATAGAGTACACAATAATTCCCTCCACTTGATCAGCAGATAATGCTGTCTACTCCAACTGCTGCATGTGAAAATCCATACAAATGTGAAACCCCTTGGTTTACGGAGAGAAAAAGCCACTTTAGAATTTTATGAAAGACGCATTAGAATAAATCGTAATCATCCTAATAGACACATTTGAGAAAACTGGGAAAAGAAAGAATAAAGCATAAATCAGCTTTACACTGTGTACATGACATACAGGACAGATACCACCTCACAGAAAGATGTCAGGGCATTCAGAATGTTGCAAGAAACATACTATCACTTGCTCGCTTTAAAGCTCTAGAACTCCAAATGAAATTGGTAGATGAAGAAACCAAACAGTCTGACCCAATCACCATTATGAACTCATCACTAAAGACCATTGATTCTTACCCCGAAGAATGGATATATATTTATACTGATGGATCTGCATTATTAAAGCAGGTTATGGAATCTACATAGGTTATCCTAATATATCTGTTGAAGGTGATCTTTAATGCATGTGGGAGAATTCTGCTCCAATTATGAAACCAAAATAGTTACACTGGAAAAGACAATATACTACCTAAAGACGGTAATGGATGTTTATCCTTCAAAGGCCCAAAATATTATTTTCACCAATTTAATGTCCGCTTTACAAGCTCTGGAGGGCAGTGAACGCTGCAGAACTGACATAGCCAAGATAATTCTAGATGCTGATCAGCTCATTACCTCATATAACATCAGAGTTGAGTTAAGACAAGAACTAACATCACAGCACTCAGGGCATGCCCATGCGTGCTCCATCCTTATCTTCAGCAGCCAGTGCAGAGTTCCAATGCTGATGGTACCGGTCACAATCTGGTTGTATGTCCGTCTTACCTTTCCTCTAAGTGTAGTGAGCCGGCCAGACCCTCTGGTTACACCCAGGTGCCTCATTCTCTCTAAGCCATAATAATCTTGTTTCTCTACTGATTCCGTTGCTTTTTCCTAAAGGGCCTTGACCACATCTGCCTTGTCATGTATCAATTCACCACCAAGTGATGCAGATCAAGTCAATCTGTCTGCCTGTTTATTACCCACTACGCCGGCATGGCCTTGAGAAAAGATCCAAAGTATGCTCACTACCTGTGACCTTCCCAGTGAAGCTTGCCACTCTGCTCAAAGCATCCCTGTCTTCACCTTTCTCAGCATGCTTTCAGAGTCAGTTACAATTATGACATGTGTATGCATCTTTTTCTCTAGCCACCGGAGAGCTGCAGTTACCACCTCCAGCTCCACTTCTATTTTTATGCTAGATATTGTGGTGTCGTCTGCTAGGCTGTCTTGAACTAAAGATTTACCATTGGATTTCGCTACAAACCCCCAGGCACTTCTCTTTCCTCTCAATAATGAACCATCTGTATAGATAATCAGATTACATGGGCGTGAATACAACATCAGAATAGTGATGCAGTGGATTCCAGACCACTCCGGCACACCAGGTAATGACAGAACTGACTGGCTGAAAAAAAAAAAAAGGAGCAACACAAGAACAACCACCCACAGTGACAACCCTACAGACAGTAAAAACTCTTATAAGAGCTATAAACAAAGAGACTTGGCTGAACAGATGATCCATGGACGATACAGGAAGAGAGGTTTATAGAAATATGGCTACCCTGATACTAATGACAGCATTAACCATCTAACAGGCTACTATCTTCAGACTCAGAACACAACACATTCCACTCAACGGACATCTAAACAGAATTTAGCCCCAACACTCCCCAGAGTGCCAGCTATGTAACTACCCCTACAAAACTGTTGACAATCATCTCTTTGAGTGTCCAAAACTCTGCAAGACTAGAAGAATGCTACTCCCTCCAAGACCCGACAAGTAGAACACCTTGTACAGAGGAAAAGAACAGCTTGTAAAAACATGTAAATTCTACTACATGATATGGGGGCAAAGGGCGAAGGCTCATGCGCCGCTGGATCGATAACAGCAACAAAAACAACATAGTTTACAGGCAGAAGGTAGAAGTTCAATCCCTCTGTCATGACTCCTATATACATGTTACTGTTGCTAACATCATTAACTTGTTTCTATTGCTAAATTCATGTACGTCTTACTGTTGTTAACATCATGTAATTGTTACTGTTACTAACATCATGTACTTGCAAACATCCTGTACTAGTTACTGTTGCTAACATCATGTACTTGTTACTGTTGCTAAAATACTGTATTTGATACTGTTACTACATTCTGTACTTGCCACTGTTACTAACATCATGTACTCATTACTGTTGCTAACATCATGTTCTTATTTTGGCTAAAATACTATACTTGTTACTGTTCCTAACAACCTGTACTTGTTACTGTTGCTAAAATACTGTACTTGTCACTGTAGCTAACATCATGTACTTGTTACTGCTACTTCATTGTTTACTTTTACTGTTACTAACATCATGTACTCATCACTGTGGTTAACATTATGTACTTGGTACTGTTGCTAACATCTTTGACTTGTTACTGTTTCTAACATCCTTGATTTGTTACTGTTGCTAACATCATGTACTTATTACTGTTGCTAACAACCTGTATTTGCTACCATTGCTATGACAATATCTTCTATAGGCTGCCTTGATATTTGCTCATATCCTGTTTCAGATCCACATAAATGGTTTTCTGCGTATGTGTGGAACTGATGATGACCGACCTGAGCCTCCAGCACCAGCACAGTGGCCCACCCTCCCCAAACTCCTGGGTGTCTACTGGTCGAAGCTGATTCCTTACAACATGATTGGAAGGGACATATACTTTTATGCAGGGGTAAGTTTCAGTTTAGCAAAGTTATTCTGTCAGACTTGACTTCCAATTCTACTAGTGATGGAATCATTCATTTCGCTAACGCAGAGCCACTGTTGAGTTCAGAAGACCAGGAACCGACCTGACACAATCCAAGCTGACATGAAGCAAGCTGACCTGACACAACTTGACCTGACACCAGCCAAGCTGACCTGACACAAGCTGGCCTGACACAGGATGACACAAGCTGACCTGACACAAGCTGACCTGACACAAGCTGATCTAAAACAATCTGACCTGATACAAGCTGATCTTATAAAAGCTGACCTACAAGCTGATCTGACACAAGCTGACCTGACACAAGCAGATCTGACATAAGCTGACCTGATGCAGGCTTATCTGACATAAGTTGACCTGACAAGGCTGATCTGACACAAGCTGACCTGACACAAACTAAGCTGACCTGATACAAGCTGACCTACAAGCTGACCTAACACAAGCTGATCTGATACCAACTGACCTGACACAAACTGACCTGACACAAGCTGACCTGACACAAGCTGACCTGACACAAGCTGACCTGACACAAGCTGACCTGACACAAGCTGACCTGACACAAGCTGACCTGACCTGACACAAGCTGACCTGACCTGACACAAGCTGACCTTACCTGACACAAGCTGACCTGACACAAGCTGACCTGACACAAGCTGACGTGACAAAAGCTGACCTGACACAAGCTGACCTGACACAAGCTGACCTGACACAAGCTGACCTGACACAAGCTGACCTGACACAAGCTGACCTGACACAAGCTGACCTGACACAAGCTGACCTGACACAAGCTGACCTGACACAAGCTGACCTGATACAAGCTGACCTAACACAAGCTGACCTAACACAAGCTGACCTGACACAAGCTGACCTGACACAAGCTGACCTGACACAAGCTGACCTGACACAAGCTGACCTGACACAAGCTGACCTGACACAAGCTGACCTGATACAAGCTGACCTGACACAGGCTGACCTGACACAAGCTGACCTGACACAGGCTGACCTGACACAAGCTGACCTGACACAAGCTGACCTGACACAAGCTGACCTGACACACTATGATCTGACTCAAGCTGACTTAGCACAAGCTGATCTGACACAAGCTGACCTGACACAAGCTGACCTGACACAGGCTGACCTGACACAAGCTGACCTGACACAAGCTGACCCGACACAAGCTGACCTGACACAAGCTGACCTGATACAAGTTGATATGACACAAGCTGACCTGACACAGGCTGACCTGACACAAGCTGACCTGACACAGGCTGACCTGACACAAGCTGACCTGACACAAGCTGACCTGACACAAGCTGACCTGACACACTATGATCTGACTCAAGCTGACTTAGCACAAGCTGACCTGACACAAGCTGACCTGACACAAGCTGACCTGACACAAGCTGACAGGACACAAGCTGATCTGATACAAGCTGACCTGACCTGACACTAGCTGACCTGACACAAGCTGACCTAACACAAGCTGATCTAACACAAGCTGACCTGACACAAGCTGATCTGACACAAGCTGACCTAACACAAGCTGACCTGACACAAGCTGTCAGGACACAAGCTGACCTGACACAAGCTGACCTGACACAAGCTGACCTGACACAAGCTGACCTGACCTGACACAAGCTGACCTGACCTGACACAAGCTGACCTGACACAAGCTGACCTGACACAAGCTGACCTGACACAAGCTGACCTGACACAAGCTGACCTGACACAAGCTGACCTGACACAAGCTGACCTGACACAGGCTGACCTGACACAAGCTGACCTGATCTAACACAAGCTGACCTGACACAAGCTGACCTGACACAAGCTGACCTGACAAAAGCTGTCAGGACACAAGCTGACCTGACACAAGCTGTCAGGACACAAGCTGACCTGACACAAGCTGACCTGACACATGCTGACCTGACCTGACACAAGCTGACCTGACACAAGCTGACCTGACACAAGCTGTCAGGACACAAGCTGACCTGACACAGGCTGACCTGACACATGCTGACCTGACCTGACACAAGCTGACCTGACACAAGCTGACCTGACACAAGCTGACCTGACACAAGCTGACAGGACACAAGCTGACCTGACACAAGCTGACCTGACACAAGCTGACCTGATACAAGCTGACCTGACACAAGCTGACCTGACACAAGCTGACCTGACACAAGCTGACCTGATACAAGCTGACCTGACACAAGCTGACAGGACACAAGCTGACAGGACACAAGCTGATCTGATACAAGCTGACCTGACCTGACACAAGCTGACCTGACACAAGCTGACCTGACACAGGCTGACCTGACACATGCTGACCTGACCTGACACAAGCTGACCTGACACAAGCTGACCTGACACAAACTGATGTGACAAAAGCTGACCTGACACAAGCAGCTCTCACTAGAAACCTGTCTGCGTAAATAACGGTGTCCCTTGTGTGTTAGTTCTAATGATTTTGAATAATGTACACACAAATTATGTACTGCACAACTTAATATGTGGCATTTTTGCTGTATCTCATCAAGTAAATTACTGCAGAGTTTCTGTCTACATATTATGAAGAAAACAACATGAATCTCAGATTGGATGTTGAATGACAATTTGATTATTATGTTTACAAAATGCAGGTTTGTCTGCCCATAGACCTCCAGTTTGGGACACAAAATAATAATGGTTCAGTATTTTACAAGTTAATCCATTTCTCTTTTACAGGACTATGGCAGGACGTTAAATATCCAACAGGAGAGCTCCTTGATTAAATATGTGAAAGAAGCCATTGGTGAACCAGACTTTGAGCCATTGCGGGTGGTTGCAGCAACATGGGAAAATTTCCGGCCACAAATGCCTGTTGCTAAAGAAGCTGCCAATGAGGTAATTCTGTTATAATAACTAGGGCTGTACCAAATATTCGAAAAGTGCACCTAATAACTATTCGGTATTAAATACTTGCTGTCAGATCGAATATGAATAGTGGTTACCTTACACCCATTTCTGCATACACTACGATGGACTGAATTAACTCTCTTATTAACACAATAATTGCTGTTGCCCAAGTCTGTCGTAGTGGGGAAACTGCAACCCGGTTGCGTGGTACAGCAGCTGGCAAGGTTTTTGCCTGCTGACTCAACAGAGGCATTACAGCAGAGGTTCTCAAACCATTGTAAAAAAAAAAATGTTTTTTTCCCCTTTGTTTCACACTCAAAGTGTATCATACTGCATCAAATGCCAACCGCAGAGTGCTAAAAATTGTCTTTGTATTTATATCGAGTTGCAATGGATCCTCCATCTTTATTCATAAAGGTGCTGTGGATAAGTAAGGTTGTGCTATATGCCATTTTGGCTGAAATTTTAAGTGGAAAATGTGTACAATAGTAACTGTTAGCCTCGTCAAGTAAGCACTTATATTTGAAGGCAATGTGTTGTGAGTCCTGGAAAATTGGTAGTCAGGCCAAACAATTTCCTGAGGCCTCAGAGTTGTTGTTTTACAAAACAATGCTTAAAATACCTTGGACAGCCCAAAAAAAAGCATCCAAGACGTTTTGAAAAGGGCAGGAGCCTGAAGACAACTAATCACAGACATCAGAAGGAGACAGTCATCATTTTTCGGGGCATGTTATGAGAAGAGGGAAAATGGAACATGTAGTGACCACTGTAAAGATCTGTGGAAGGAGGGATAGAGGAAGACAACGATAGAAGATTCTTGACAGTCTTGTTCCATGGCATGGAGGTGTGTCAGCACGCAAACTAATACATGCTGCAGGAGTCTGCAAGGCACCTGATGATGATGATACACTATTCATTTTCAGTCGAATAGTTGGTCCGGCTATTCATATTTGGCCGAATAGTGAAAATCACTATTCGGTACAGCCCTAATAATAACTGAATGTGACTTTTATGTCCACCCTTTCCTTTACATATGTGGCAGGACACTATAAGCCGTTTATAATTTAATTGGGTAGCTGTACTTGGGGAAAAAATCTTGCAGCAGGGAGTCATGTCTATAAAAAGATTAAGGCACCTGAAAAACTTTCTTTTTTGTTTTCCGCATTCTGGCCACGCCGGTCACCTGGAGACAGGAGCTCCCACCTAAAGGTGACTGCACCGCACATGAGCATAGCAGCATGGGTTTGGGAGATCAAGCGAGGATAGATTGATTTCATGGCGGTAGTATGTCTATGGTTAGATATAAATTTTCATCATAGATCTGAATTTTCACTTCTGTAAGTTAAAGTGCTTAGCACATGGTGTGTGTGGACAGGATGGTAATTGTTACTGTAATGTATTCTGTGAAGTGCTTAGTTTTGTTTTCAAGAAAATAAATAGATGTTTAATGTGATAATTATAGTTTCATTTGTTTTGATTGGGATTAGGACTTGTAGTTAGTGTGCATAGTTTTACAGTTACTGCTGATTAGACTTCACATGAAACACTCCTGTCTAGGTTAAAGACACTTTTAGTTTTAGTCCCAACCTAACAAACATTTTTTTTTTCTTGTTACTGAGGCAGCTTGAGTGTGGGTTGGCCTACATTCACCACAACAGTGTTTTTTGGAGCTCTTGTAGGTTTGGAGTATAAATAGGTTCAAGGAATAATTTTTTTATATTTCCCTTTATAGTTATCTCCTCCTCTTTATGTGAAACAATATTACCCTTGGGCTTTGCTTCTAGTACACATACATATCCTAGGAAGTTGTGGCAATATGGCCATAAGATAACTAAAAGTCTCTAGTCTATTGGTACAGTAAAGGTCAAATGTAAAGAAGGAACTGTGTTTCATATTTGAATTATTTGTGTTTATTTAAAAGTTATTGTCATATATATATATATATATATAGTTGCTTGGATGATGTGATCGTGTCTGACTGACCGTAGCTTTCTAATTGAAAAGATTATAACATCATTGCTGTTTGTGCCTCTGTAATGCTGATACTTTCCACTTTCCCAAATCATCACTTATTAACTGGCAGAGCCCAAGGTTTCTAGTGCTGTTCCAGCAGTCAGCTCTTACACATGGAGTTAGTCTTGAGCCTAAGATGGCACATAGGGCAGAGGTCATAGTTCTCCATGTTTGGTGGTTCGTTGCCACTTGTAAGTCTTGGATGTTTATAAGGCTATATGTGAGCCCTGATAATGATTCTACGTAAGGTCTTAACTGTTTTCATTTCTTTTCCGATGTCCATACAAGGGCTTGATCAGGGTATGCTAACAAAATCTGAAGAATGTCATGCTGTGCTCTTCATGTTACTATTGTATGTGTCATCACTTAAATTGACCAGCATAAATCTGAACCATATATTGTATTGATTTCATTGCAGACTGCAACATTCCAGGTGTTGTTGGCCACTGACAGCCGGGTTACATACGCCATTAGAGGCTACCAGTCCGTGTGGCAGAGTCCAGAGTTGTCTAATATGACATACTACGCTGCGACCTACTCTCAAGGTTATGGGGACAGACCAAAGATAGTCATGCCAGGTTGGTTGTTTGTTTGATCTGGAAGGTTCTGAAAGACTGGGCATGTAACTCTGAACATCTTAACTGTACCCTATCTCTTTCAGCTTGGGCAGCAATCTCTTTGTCTTTTAACGCTGTTTGCTGAGCTAAAATCTTGCTGTTTCAATTCTGCCTGATGTGCTAATTCTTGCTTTTTCAGTGCAATCTCTTTGTCTTTTTAATTCTGTCTGGGCAGTTAGCTGTTTTTTCTACAGTAAAGGCTTCTATTTCTTTAGGTTTCCTCTGAGCTTCCAGTTTGAACTTCTTTAATTCTCTCTCGTCTGCTCGATCTTTTATTTATTTCAAGTCTGAGTACTTTTTGTCAGCCTAATCTAAAGCTTTTTCTCCAGTCAGCCTATGCTGTCAGGCTGTTTCAGTAAACTCAGCCAGAGTAGGCATGTTGTGTAACACATGTGTAACATTTTCAAGCAAACAATTAAACTTGTTTTCAAATAATCAGCACAATCAAAAACAAAGCAAAAGAAAAAACAATTTTACTCACAGTACTTGCGACTAGAATCTAATCCGAACAACACACAGAAAAAAAAATATTGTTGTGAACTATCCGAACTTCAACAAGACAAGAATAATTATAATCAAAACTTATCCTAAATAAAACAGGACTATATTCATGAACTAATATGAAAAACAAAACAAAAATACAATAACGGTACAATGGCAATCACAATTTTACATCATAATAATCAACACAAATCATAACACATCAAGTTACAGTAGTAGTACAATAATATTTGTTGAAAAATTTGGATGGCAAGCAGTTGAAAATGCTGGACTGGGAATCTAAAGAATACTTCTTACAATTTCAGATAATGATGGATGGATGATATGTGAAGAACTACAACCCACTGGGGAGTAAACACTTATAGACCTGAAAGCACAACAATCAATAACAATGACATATTTAAAAATGAAACGCCACAAGCTATTACTTTTGACAATTAACATGATAAAACAACGTTGCGCTGGTGCGTTAAGAATCTAAGTACAGCTTAAATGTAACAGACTGTTATCCCAACACATAACCAACATAAGAATTAGCCCTAAACAACCGCCCATGAAAACAATGGAAATGATGAGAAGAGATAGACAAGGATGATAGATAATGTCCGGCGCCAATATGCCAACTCGATCGAAATGGAACCTCAAGGACTAGAGAACTGACCAGCACACTCACACCAAAATCAAAACACAGGCCGCCATAGAACAGATTGATGATGTTGATGACAGGCCTCGTGGGTAGTTTCTTGGACTTCACACCACACTTGTTCACACTTTGGTATCCACACACTGTCTCTGTCAATATTTCTGCTTGTTACAACATAAGCCTAACACGTCCAGTTGTTACTGCTAATAACATTCAGTCATTTTAATCAAATGCACGTGGATGATCTAACAAATAGCACTAACTACTCTAACGTACTCTAAAGCTATCCATGATCTATACAATATCCCATTTTGCAATTAAATTTTAAGGGTCTATCTCAAACACACTATCAATTATTAAGAGACAGCTCTCGGTATCAAATTAGTAACAAAGGGGAGGAATATAATATGAAAATAAACACTACGAAGACAGAGACAATGATGATAGGAAGACGTAAAGACAATTTAGAAATTAAATTAAAAAACAACACCCTGAGACAAACAGAGGAATTTAAGTATTTGGGAGCAATTTTTACATCTGATGGAAAACTAGACAGAGAAATTAGCTCCAGATGTGCCAAAGCTAATCAAGTAATGGGTCAACTATCTCCCCTGTTGACACACAAGCAGATACCTCAGAGTACTAAAGTGAATCTTATCAAAACAATTTTTTGGCCAACACTATGCTATCAATGCCAAACGTGGACACTTACATCCTCCAATGAACGAAAAATTGTGACCACAGAGATGAAATGCCTTAGAAGAGCTGCAGGAGTTTCAATGAAAGACAGAATATGAAATCATGAAATCAGACGAATGCTAGGAACAAAGCCAGTCTTACAGGTCATCAAAGAACAACAAATGAAGTGGTTTGGACACCTAACAAGAATGCCCTGGTACTATCCGCCACAGCGAGCCACACTAAAACGTTACAACGGGTACAGAGCGAGTGGAAGACCTCGGAAAGTATGGAGTGATGGCATTAAGACCAGCCTTACAGAAATGAACATCAATCTCAATAGTGCTCTTGATAGAGCCCATCAACGAACATTACATCTCCCCCCGACACTTCGATGAGTTACAAGGTGGAAGAGAAGAAGAAGAAGAAGAAGAAGAAGCTCATGGTAGTGTAATCAACAAAATTTAGGAGAATGTGCCAATAGCTTTATCATAATTTAACGGAACATGTCTGTCTCAAGTTTAGAATAGAATACAACACTCTAATATTATATATCCATCCAAAAGACTGGCCTGCAACCCGACATAGTCCTACACACTGCGGAAAAATTTCAGCTCATCCTTATCGAGCTGACTGTGCCGTATGAGTCACGAATGGACGAGAGCCACATGTATGAGCTCGAGAAATACTGTGACCTCCCAGCTGGAGGAGAGATGAAGCGTATGCAGTAAAAAATTTTGTCGTCGAGGTAGGTACAAGAGGTCTTGTCTCCACATCCGCTATAAATGTGCTCAAACTTCTAAGCGTGCGAGGAAATCAGCATAAAAGGGGACTAAAACAACTGGGTGAGGCTCGAGTTGGCTCTGAACACAGCGAAACGCTAAGGAAGACGGGCCTCGGTAGGCTGGTCTGGGCCCCTTGGAACTTAGAAAGAACCCAATGTTCATTCCACGTGGCCACACATGGTTGCTCTTGGGTTTCACGTGGCGGCCTGTGGTCATTCTCCTTGGGTTCTACGTAATAACTCGTGGTCATCCCCTATCTTGAAAACCTCGGTTAATCCGAGTATCTGATTTCTCTCAGTGTTATTGTTAGCTTGAGGCTTTCCCCCCAACCTTCCCAATCAGGGTGAAAAAATCCCCCATTACAATCTCCCTCCATCTCTCATTATAGTAAATGGGTTGGAGTATATTTAATGTAATGCTTGGGTATTTTCATTGGTATCCGTGGTAAAAATTCTCCAACCCTTTTGGGTTACTCATGTTCATTCTTTGGTACTTTGTCAGTTGTCGTGCCCAGTGAGTACCATGTAGCGTAATGGAATCGACACCCAAGGCAATACTCTTTCAATTGCGGAAGACCATAAAGGCTCTACGTATTCCGCACTTCATCCCACAGTCTGCCAAACGACAGAAAATCACCCCAGGCACTACTCTTTTAAGTGCCACTGTACCATGAGGATGGTGTGTTATTTCTGCCATTTTACCATGATTATAGTGTTTTATTTCTGTCTCTGTACCATGAGGACAGTGTTTTATTTCTGTCACTGTACCATGAGAACAGTGTTTTATTTCTGTCTCTGTACCATGAAAAAGTGTTTTTTTTCTGTCACTGTACCATAAGAACAGTGTTTTATTTCTGTCTCTGTACCATGAGAACAGTGTTTTTTTTTCCTGTCACTGTACCATGAGAACAGTGTTTTATTTCTGTCACAATACCATTAGCACAGTGTTTTATTTCTGTCACAATACCATTAGCACAGTGTTTTATTTCTGATGGACTCATGTTACTGGACAGGGAATAACTGCAGGGAAAAAGGGAGGGGGGGGGGTTGTGGTGATGTTAGAAATAATTTATCATGTTCTGTCGTTCGTTTTAGGCAGCCATACTGGACCAGAGGTTATACGTCTTGGGACCAAAAAGCCAAACAGAGATGCCTACACCTGTATAGAGACATTAGGCATTGTCGAAGATCAGCTGAATTCTTCTCTCAGTGCCCTTCCTCCATGTCCTTGTTACCAGATTCAGGTGAGAGTGCGCTTGCGTGTTTGTTAGTAAACGCCACCTGACACAGGTAAGAATATTTAGGTGAGAATCTGTTGAGTTGAGTACATTTTAGTGTATTAGTTGTATGTAAGGTTATCAAAATAATCACACATGAAGAAACTGCCAAAACATCTTAAATCTTAAACATTAAAAGTCAATCTCAACATCAATATTCAAGTTGTACAACAATGAAAAACATGACATGTACGCTGAAAACATACATGGAAAACATCAATTAAGATATAGAGTAATTTGACAGTGCCATACTGGAGTGGATAAATGTCAGCTAAGGAGTATTAAAAAGTAATAAATACGCACATTGTTGCTTTGTCAGGGGAGACGCCTTTGTCAGCTCCTGTTGGTACTTGGCTTTCTAGTAGCATTCCTTTTCTTCTCCAGTAGGGCTCGTTCTGTCATGGCTGCTTGTGCTGCTGTTACTGCTTCTGCAGTGGCTTTCACTAGCTACGCAACTTTGCTGAATGCGGCTTCTCTTGCAGTTATTAGCTCGGCCAGCTCCTTCCTTCTCTCCTCTCTTTCTGACTGGCGGTGTAGTTCCTCTTCTGCCTGGGTTGCTCTGATACTGGTTAGTAGCTCTCTGGTCTTTAGTAAGTTTTCTGCTTCTTCTGACTGTCTGATTGCTTGCTGGGTAGCCTGTGCCAGCCCCCTGCCTTTAGGTCCTTGATCTCCCTTAGTAGTAGAGAAATCAGTTCTAGGGTCTCCGTTCTTTTGGCGGCAGCAACTATTTTCTCTTTCTGGAATGCTGTAATTTGGCTTCTCAGCTAATTGATTATTTGTGGTATTTCGTTTTGCCTTATCAGTTTGTCTGTCTTTTGGTAGGTTTCTTGGCTGTCTTGCCTCTTGTTGCCTGGGCGCCTGGTATGTATCTCTGGCGACGGTAGCTGTCTTTGCTCTCCTGCACTCCTTAAGGTACGGGCAACCCAGATGCCTCGCTCTGTGAGCACCCAAGCAGTTGCTGCATTTCCAGTTTATGTTAAGTTTCTTTAAGTCGCTATCGATTTTGGCTAGTGGGCATTCCTTAAAGTCATGGCTTTTTTGAGCAGTATCGGCATGATGGGCTGCTGCGGCAAGTCGCGGCAGTGTGCCACACCCTGTTGCAGCGTGACCACTGAATGATGTCCCCGCTGTAGGCTCCATACTGCAGCTTTCGTAGAAGGGTGGCTTTAGGTGGTGATGGCTCCCACAACATGGAAAGGTGTCCCTGTATGGAAGGCCACTCCACTGGAAGGCTTAAGATGATGGCTCCACGATATGGAAGGCTTTAGGTGATGGCTCCACGATATGGAAGGCTTTAGGTGATGGCTCCACGATATGGAAGGCTTTAGGTGATGGCTCCACGATATGGAAGGCTTTAGGTGATGGCGCCACGATAGGGGTGGCATCTGGTGCTGGCATCTGTCGGGTAGGTGATGGAGGCGCCACGATTTAGGTGCCTTCCTCTGATGCTGGTCCAGAAGCTGCGACAATGTTATTAGGTGTGACCGGCATCTTCTTTGACTTAGGTGCGGCGGTTGGAGCCTGTTTTTTTTTCCCATTATGTAAAAAATGCTGTCAGTGGCGGTATATACGGATAGCTAGATCCCTAAAGGGTCAGCAAGACTTGTTGAGTATCCTGAAAAGGACACGAAGTGTGCCTTCCCAACAGTTCACTAGACAATCGTTTTTTAAATGGTGCGTAAAACGGGCTGCTAAAACCTCACCCGCAATGCCGAATGTACGATAACTAGTCAAGACTGACTCAGCTGAATATCAAGCGAATCAGTGTCAAATATCTAGTTATCGAGAATCAGGCCACAAATGAGGAGTTAGCGATCGAGCGGAAGACGAGAGGTGCTTGCGACTGGGCTGTCTGCGCTGCGAATGTCACTTTCAACCCTAGAGTCCACCCTTTTATAGTCTCTCCTAAGCTTGTTCTATTTCTTCTCATGAACCTCTCTCATTCTAGGGATGTCAAAACTCCTCCCCGTGGGTATAGGCAGTTCACTAAATGCCTGTCAGTGAAGAAGACCCAAACCCATCTTTGCATTCTCTTGATCTAGCTTGGCATGGACATAAAACAGTCACACCTTCACTCCACATCCTCAACCTGATAATGCTCTGATGCCTGGTCCTAGTTCATCTGCTAACACCTCCACCAGACAAGTGTAAACACTAGCTATCTGACCTACACTCAAGTGGGGTAATTTCAGGGGGATGCTTACTTTATCAGAGTTACCCTGCCCCTGATGGTTTGGCCTCAGAGATAATTATCTGACACCTCAAGTTAGGTGGTTAGTACATTCCATTAAACCAGTGCCACACAGTCTACCTGCTCAGTGCCACACAGTCTACCTGCTCAGTGTCACACAGTCTACCTGCTCAGTGTCACACAGTCTACCTGCTCAGTGCCACCCAGTCTACCTGCTCAGTGCCACACAGTCTACCTGCTCAGTGCCACCAAGTCTACCTGCTCAGTGCCACACAGTCTACCTGTTCAGTGCCACACAGTCTACCTGCTCAGTGCCACACAGTCTACCTGCTCAGTGCCACACAGTCTACCTGTTCAGTGCCACACAGTCTACCTGTTCAGTGCCACACAGTCTACCTGCTCAGTGTCACACAGTCTACCTGCTCAGTGCCACACAGTCTACCTGCTCAGTGCCACACAGTCTACCTGCTCAGTGTCACACAGTCTACCTGCTCAGTGCCACCAAGTCTACCTGCTCAGTGCCACACAGTCTACCTGCTCAGTGCCACACAGTCTACCTGCTCAGTGCCACACAGTTTACCTACTCAGTGCCACCCAGTCTACCTGCTCAGTGCCACCCAGTCTACCTACTCAGTGCCACCCAGTCTACCTGCTCAGTGCCACCCAGTCTACCTGCTCAGTGTCACCCAGTTTACCTGCTCAGTGCCACACAGTCTACCTGCTCTGTGCCACACAGTCTACCTGCTCAGTGCCACACAGTCTACCTGCTCTGTGCCACCCAATCTACCTGCTCAGTGCCACACAGTCTACCTGCTCAGTGCCACACAGTTTACCTGCTCAGTGCCACACAGTCTACCTGCTCGGTGTTATCTGAATTATCTGACACCTCAAACACTCTGCAAGGATACTGATGTTTGACTTCCGCTCTAGTCAAAGGAAAATTAAATAGCTTTGTTCTGGTCTTCATAGATTTAGGTTACAGCCCAGGAGCAGGTTTTTCTCTGTAACTAAAAATATAAAAACAAAAAAATTAGGTTGCAGAAAAGACATGTTCTGAAGTTGCCGAGCGTGTTGTCACAATATTAGAAAGGTAACCACATATATGCAATATACCATTGCTTTAATTACAGCATGTAATTAGTCAATCAATCAGTTACAGCATGTATGCTTTTAACATTCTGCACATTTTAATTTTGTTAATTCACCAAGTTGAAACCCCATAAAATTGTATTGTATCTTGAAAATATTTTTCAAGCTGTTGCCACTCTTATTTTAAATTTGAAATCCATTTATACTTGGTAGGATGTTGATGTAATTTATATTGTCAACCAATTTAAAAATGATGATATCTCAAATGTTCTTACTTCACTTCCTGTGCATAGTACAAAGCTATTTTTCAGTTGTGTTTGAAACCATTTATTCTCCTGTCATCTATGTTGTTTTTTCTTTGCTTGCAGTCAGTGTAGTGGACATGGTTTCAATATATAATACGTAATAACAAAAATATTCAACATCTGTCTTGTCACAGGCTGCCACAGACCAGCAGTTTAAAACCTCAGCTGCTGACACTAATTGCTATCAGAGCCAAACTCCTCCATCAGGGGGCAGTCTGTTGCAACTTTGTTGCTACAATCCGTAAGTATGGTTCTTGCTAGCTCAAATATACAACAGTGTTGCTACAATCCGTAAGTATGGTTCCTTGCTAGCTCAAATATACAACAGTGTTGCTACAATCCGTAAGTATGGTTCCTTGCTAGCTCAAATATACAACAGTGTTGCTACAATCTGTAAGTATGGTTCCTTGCTAGCTCAAATATACAACAGTGTTGCTACAATCCGTAAGTATGGTTCCTTGCTAGCTCAAATTTACAACAGTGTTGCTACAATCTGTAAGTATGGTTCCTTGCTAGCTCAAATATACAACAGTGTTGCTACAATCCGTAAGTATGGTTCCTTTGCTAGCTCAAAATATACAACAGTGTTGCTACAATCTGTAAGTAATGGTTTCCTTGCTAGCTCAAATATACAACAGTGTTGCTACAATCTGTAAGTATGGTTCCTTGCTAGCTCAAATATACAACAGTGTTGCTACAATCCGTAAGTATGGTTCCTTGCTAGCTCAAATTTACAACAGTGTCACTATTATCAGTAATTATGGTATCTTGTCTGCTCAAATATACAACAGTGTTGCTACAGTCAGTAAGTATGGTGCATTGTCTGCTCAAAAATACAACCTTTTTTTTCTACAATCAAAGGTATTGCTGGCTTTTTGTCACATGTACAACTTTGTTGCTATAATCAGTAAAGTGATTCCTTTTTTGCTAAAATATGCAACTGTGTTGTTGCAATCAGTAAGTATTGTTGGTTGCTTGCTCCAACATACTACTGTAATCAGTTATGTATGGTTGCTCGTGTTTTTATAAATACAACTTACTTGTTGTTGCAACAGATATGGAGATCTGATGAACTTTACCAGAGAGGCCAAGGCCCCAGTGTCAGTTGACCCCACTGATCGCAGACTGCAGGACAGCTATGAGAAATGTTGTGCTGATGAATCTAATTTGTGTAACTGGTTCTACTACAAGACCTATAAGACAAAATGCACTGACTACACACCAGCTTTCAACAGTGAGTGGTCGTCTGTTAGCATCAACAAATTTTTCTATATCATCAATGTTATTTCACTGTTGTCTGTTCTACTGTAAGACATACCTTCTGATCACATTTCTTTATAATATATTGTCTGTGTCTGCCCCATCTGACATTTTATCTTTGTAGTAAAGTCTCAAGGCAAGATAGCATTGTGGTTTGTGCGTGTGCTACTCAAAAATGTGACTATTAGCACTGGCTCAGTTCTTACACCGCCCGTGGTTTTAGGACTGACTCAACCTGGGATCATTATGAGAAAACTGTTGATGAAAAAAGAATGCAAAAGAACTGATAACCACACCCTATGATGTGGCTTATAATCAGCTTCAGTTTTATGAAACTGGATGTCTTAGGCCCAAACGCACTGATACCACAGCTTATCTGTAAACCTGAACACAACATGCCAACCATCATTTTTTTAAGGGTGAATAAAGTAGAAGAAGAAGAAGAAGATGAAGAAGAAGAAGATGAAGAAGCGGAGAAAGAAGGAAGAGGAAGAAAAAAGAAAGAAATAAGAAGAAGGAAAGAAAGGAGAAAGAAAGATAAAGAAAAGATGGAAACAAGGAAGGAAGGAACAAAAGAATGAAAGAACGCAAGAACAAAAGAAAGAAAGAACGAAAGAAAGAAAGAATAGAAGAAAGAACAAAAGAAAGAACAAAAGAAAGAACAAAAGAAAGAATGAAAGAAAGAAAGAAAAAGGTCACATTTATCTTTGACCTGGACTCAATATCTCTACTGTCTTGTTCAGTTTTATTCAGGGTGAAGATCTGGCGGGGGAGGGGTTGTGCTGGATTAGGAAGCAACAAATATTGGAACTATTCTGAGTTGTGTTCCAAAAGTGATATGGCACCTTTGACTTTTCACAAAACTTTGTGCAAAATATGTGAAATTCAGTGTCAACATAAATCCTTATGTCCTTCAGACATGATAAATGTCTCTGTAATCTCTGTCCACTCAACATGAAAGAAGGCCATCCACCCTTGTCTGTATCAGGTTTTGTCCTGTTTACACAGCCATTTCTTCACAGCTTGAAAGACATTCACAAGTCTGTCTCTCCAGTTACTAAAGCTTGAACTTTCTTAACCAAACAACCAACAGTGCACATATCGACTGCACAACTTCTGTACACTCAATACAGATGTTTATGAATGTTCATCAGTTTTTTCATGCAACCATAGATTGTATAACAACTGACTATTTGTTATCCACATTGTCTTCACATGCCATTGTAACAGATTAGTGCATTTGTTTTTGTTATTCTAAAATGAAATACAGTGTCATTTATATATACAATGCAGGCATTTTTTTTAAAAAGCAAAAATCTCTTCCTTCTATCTAAATTATTCCCTAAAAGCGGTTGGGGGAGGGGGGTGGCGGTGGTATAGAGCACTGCCTTATGAAGTATCTCTCATAGATAAATAATAGTTCAGTTTATGACACAAGCATTATAGAAGTTATGACATTTGCTGTTCTACAGAAAACAAGCATTAAAGAAGTTTTGACAGTTGTTTTTGTATCAGCCATAAGCATTAGAGACGTTATGACACTTGTTGTATCAAACACAAGTGTTATTGAAGTTTTGACATTTGTTGTTGTATAAGCCACAAACATTACAGAAGTTATGAAGTTTTTAGAAAAGTTTTGACATTTGTTGTATCAAACACAAGCATTAGAATTGTTAAAACACTTGCTGTATCAAACACAAACATTAAATAGATTATAAACTTGTTATGATTACCATATCAAAGAGTCAGCTGATGAAACTTGAACACATACAGAATAAAGCCATACGGGTGATTCTGGGATGTACAAGAGATACCCCGATAGTATTTATGCGATATATGCTTGCACTGCCTTCTATTGCAATAGGCTCAATGTTCTGCAAGCAAAGTCATATCTTAGAGTAGCTGCGGACAAGAAGCACCTCCTGCATGAAGCCCTGGGCAGAGCTAAGGGTCACTGACTGAAAAGAGGAAGGTCTTTTATGGCGCAAGCTGAAGACACAATCAGACTTGTGTGCAGGCTTGATAAATTTGTGTGAGGCGAGGAGTGGGTCAAAGTGTCCCGAGCAAGTTTCAGACTTGTATAGGGATCTTATCACTTTGGGTTGTGAGTGCAGGAACTGGCCACCTGGGGCTGTGGAATCAAAAGTTTGACAAATGATACATGAAAATTTCTGTCCAAGTGTTGTGATTATCTATACAGATGACTCATTGTTGAGGGACAGCCGAAGTGTATGGAGGTTCATAGCGAAGGTGAATGGAGGTCGCTTAGTGCAACAAAACCTGGCATATGATATCACAATGTCTAGTTTGAGAATAGAGGTGGAGGCAGTCACTGCTGCATTCCCCAGCCTTGAGGATCAGTTGTACACACATGCCGTGATTTTCACTGACTCACAGAACAAGCTGAGAAAGGTGAAGACAGGTATGCCCCGTGCTTAATGGCAAGCATCACTTCAGAGGTCCCAGGTAGTTAGCATTCTTTGGCTATTTTTTCCAGGTAATGCTGGTGTGTTGGGAAATGAGCAGGCAGATAAACTAGCTGGTTATGGACCACTTAGTGATAAACTGATGTACAGCAAGCTAGATGTTGTGAGTGCTGTCTGGGAGCGAGTGAACAGCACGACTAGATCATTGCTCTCTGAGGAGAATGGCACTTCGAGGAGTTGCCAGGAGATCTGGATGCTCAACACTCAAGGGAAAGCAAGATGGATATATAATCAGACAGTTAGTGGTGCCATTGGAATTGGAACTCTTCATTTGCTGCTGAAGATGGGGATGGAGTACTTATGGGAGTGTCACGAGTGCTATGATGTAGATTCTGAATTCAACATTCAACACAAGCCCTAGAAAAGTTATGACATTTGTTGTTTGTATCAAAAACAAACATTAGAGAAGTTATGACATTTGTTGTTGTATCAAACACAAGTATTAAAAAAGTTATGATGTTTGTTTTTGTATCAAAAACAAATATTAGAGAAGTTATGACATTTGTTGTAGTATCAAACACAAACATAGGCAAAGCTATGACATTTGTTTTTGTATCAAACACAAAACATTAGAGTGGTTATGACATTTTGTTGTTGAACCAAACTTCAATATTAAAAAGTTAAGACATTTGTTGTTGTATTAAACTCAAAAATTAGAGAAGTTATGACATTTATTGTTGCATTAAACACAAACATAAGAGAAGTTATGACATTTGTTGTTGTATCAAACTCAAATATTAGAGAAGTTATGACATTTGCTGTTGTATCAAACACAACAATTAGAGAAGTTAGGACATGTGTTGTTGTATCAAACACAAAAATTAGGGAAGTTATGACATGTGTTGTTGTATCAAACACAAGCATTAGAGAGGTCATGACAATTGTCCATGTATGGAACACAAACATTATCATGCATAATTTTCTTATTTAAAAGAAAACCTGTCCAAACACATTACATGCCATTTACCTTCAGGTTTCCTTGTGTTCTTGCATTTTATCAGAATCCCAACTGCCAATGTTTGACAGCGGTAAAGAGGACGTAGAGATGCTTCCACACACGAGTTACTATTCGAGCTTCTTAGTCAAAAGTAGCAGCCCAGTGACTTACAGTCTGCTGACCTCATTCAACCAGTCACATGGTCTCAGTCAGGGTGAGTCTCACGCTATCAAACCAGTTCTGCATGTGTACCCAGCTGGACCATCTCCACATGTGTACACTGTTGTTCTGTCTTCACATGTGTACACAGTTGTAATGTCTCTACTATGTACATAGGTTTACTGTTTTCACATGTGTACACAGTTGTACTATCTCCCTATGTGTACACAGTTGTACTGTCTCGACTTGTGTAAACAGTTGTAATGTCTTCACATTTGTATGTAGATGTACTGTCTTCATTTGTTTACCAAATTGTGCTGTCTTCATTTGTGTCCACAGTTGTATTGCCTCTACTTGTGTACACAGTTTTAATGTCTTCTTATGTGTATATACAGTTATAGTTTCGTTTCTTCACATGTGTACACAGTTGTAGTGTCTCTCCATGTATAAATAACTGTTCTGTCTCTACTCATGTGCAGTGCTGTACTGTCTCCACTTCTGTACAGTTACATGTCTTTGATGTTTGTGATTATATCCCTCTAGTTACATGTGTGTGTATGTGTGTGTGCGCGTGCGTGCATGCCTGCATGTATGTGTGTGTGGGTGTGTGTGTGTGTCGCATTCAGTAGTTAGAGAAAAAGATTATATCATTACACAGTTGAGAATATATTATAGAAAACATCATTACACAGTTGAGAATATATTATAGAAAACATTATTACACAGTTGAGAATATATTATAGAAAACATTATTACACAGTTGAGAATATATTATAGAAAACATTATTACACAGTTGAGAGATAGGAATAAATTAGAGGGTGGGTTATATCATTACATGTGAGAGGCAAACATAAACTAGAGGAAAGATTAAATCATTACACATCTGAGAGGCAGGAAGAAATAAGAGGGTATAGGTGCAAGTAAAGTTTTTCACCACAGAAAGAGATTTGCTTCCCCTCCCATTCATGTTCGTTGCATTATTTTTATTATATAATTGTCTCAAAGAGTCAGCTAGAGAAATTGGAGTGTGTACAGAATGATGCTATGCGGGTGATCCTGGGATGTACATGAGACACTCCAATGTGTGCATGTGATACATCCTTGCATTGCCAACTATTGCAGATAGGCTGAAGGTGCTGCAGTGTAAGTCATACCTTAGAGTAGTGCAGACAAAGAACACCCTCTGTATGAAGCTTCGGCTGCAGGTAAGGGTCAGAGGCTGAAAAGGGGGAATCGTGGAAGGTTCAAGCAGAAGACACAATAAGACAAGTATGCATGGTGGAGAACATGGGGCGAGGAGAGGTGTGGGTCAGAGTACCGGGTCAGAGTATCAGAGAAAAAGACTGACCTGTGTAGTGCTATGATCACATTGGGCCGGGAGTGCAGAGAGTGGCCAGCGGGTCCTACGGAAGTGAAAGTCCAACAGATGACTCACGACAATTCACACCCAGGTGATCTGATTATCTATACAGAAGGTTCAGTGTTGAGAGTGAAGAGAAGTGCCTGGGAGTTCGTAGCAAAAGCCTATAGAAAATCTTTGGTGCAGGACAGCAGGGCATATGATACCACAACATAATTGTAACAGACTCTGAAAGCATGCTGAGGAAGGTGAAGACAGGGATGCTTCGAGCAGAATGGCAAGGTTCACTTAGAATGTCACGCGTAGTGAGCATACTTTTGATAATTTCTCCCGGCTATGCCAGCGTGGTGGGGAATGAACAGGCAAACCTATTGGCTGGATCTGCATCACTCGGTGGTGAACTGATACATGACAAGGCAGATGTGGTCAGGGCCCTTTGGAAACAGGGAAGGAGTCAAAGAGAAACAAGATTTTTATGGCCGGAGAAAATGAGGTACTTGGGTGTAACCAAAGGGTTTGGCCTGCTCGCTACATCAGTTGAAATGCGAGACCAACATATAATCAGATTGTGACAGCTACCATTAGTTTTGGAACTTTGGGCTGGCAGTTGAAGATGAGGACAGAAAAAGTAAGTAAAAAAGTAAAGATCCCTTTTTACGCCTTTCGGCGCATCGGGCATATGGGCAGAGCGTCCCATATTTTTACAGACCATCAGCACTCTGTGGGTAATGTGGTCAGCATTACGCCGGCTGTCTTTACTTTCCCAGGACAGCCCATCCTGGTACCCATTTTAGGCTGGGTCGACCTGCGACCTCTCCATGCACACATAGAAATGCCCCAAGTGCTGTGATGTCATCTCTTGACTCAACTCACATCAACTCAATAATTTAATCATACTTTGTTGAGATGAAAGAAAAGAGAGATTAGATTACTACATCATACTGTGAGGAGTAAATAGAAGAGAACATTGATTATTTCATCACATAAGGGAGAGACAGAATGAGAGAAGAGAATATCTTTTCCACTGTTTTCAGGAGCACATATCAGTCTTCAATTTGTCTGTGATTTAAAATATTTAAATCTTACTGTTACTGGTAACTTACTTCAATCTCTCTGTTACTGGTAGAACACTTTCATCTTTCTGTTACTGGTAGAACATTTTTGTCTTTCTGTTACTGGTAGAACACTTTCATCTTTCTGTTAATGGTAGAACACTTTCATTTTTCTTTTACTGGTAGAAATTTTCATTTTTCTGTTACTAGTAGAACATTTTCATCTTTCTGTTACTGGTAGAACATTTTCATCTTTCTGTTACTGGTAGAACATTTTCATCTTTCTGTTACTGGTAGAACATTTTTCTTTCTGTTACTAGTCTGTTCTTTCTGTTACTGTAGAACATTTTCATCTTTCTGTTACTGGTAGAACATTTTCATCTTTCTGTTACTGGTAGAACATTTTCATCTTTCTGTTATCTTTTCATCTTTCTGTTACTGGTAGAACATTTTCATCTTTCTGTTACTGGTAGAACATTTTCATCTTTCTGTTACTGGTAGAACATTTTCATCTTTCTGTTACTGGTAGAACATTTTCATCTTTCTGTTACTGGTAGAACATTTTCATCTTTCTGTTACTGGTAGAACATTTTCATCTTTTGTTTCTGGTAGAAACATTTTCATCTTTCTGTTACTGGTAAACATTTTCATCTTTCTGTTACTGGTAGAACATTTTCATCTTTCTGTTACTGGTAGAACATTTTCATCTTTCTGTTACTGGTAGAACATTTTCATCATTCTGTTACTGGCAAAACATTTTCATCTTTCTGTTACTGGTAGAACATTTTCATCATTCTGTTACTGGTAGAACATTTTCATCATTCTGTTACTGGTAGAACATTTTCATCTTTCTGTTACTGGTAGAACATTTTCATCATTCTGTTACTGGTAGAACATTTTCATCTTTCTGTTACTGGTAGAACATTTTCATCTTTCTGTTACTGGTAGAACATTTTTGTCTTTCTGTTACTGGTAGAACATTTTCATCTTTCTGTTACTGGTAGAACATTTTCATCTTTCTGTTACTGGTAGAACATTTTCATCTTTCTGTTTCTGGTAGAACATTTTCATCTTTCTGTTACTGGTAGAACATTTTCATCTTTCTGTTACTGGTAGAACATTTTTATCTTTCTGTTTCTGGTAGAACATTTTCATCTTTCTGTTACTGGTAGAACATTTTCATCATTCTGTTACTGGTAGAACATTTTCATCTTTCTGTTACTGGTAGAACATTTTCATCTTTCTGTTACTGGTAGAACATTTTCATCTTTCTGTTACTGGTAGAAAAAGCACATCTGTGTACCTGCCTGTTTCATGCCCTCTTGTTTCATGCCTGCCTGTTTCACCCCTTCATGTTTTGTACCTGCCTGTTTCATATCTTTCTTTTTTATAATTTCCTGTTTCATGCCTTCCCGTTTTGTGCCTCCTGTTTCATGCCTGCCTGTTTGATGCCTACCTGTCTCATAACTTACTGTCTCATGCCTTCCTGTCTCATTCCTTTCTGTCTGATGCCTTCCTCTTTCATACCTGCCTTTTTCATGCCTTTCTGTTTCATACATGCCTGTTTTATGCCTTCCTGTTTCATACCTGCCTGTTTCATGCCTTCCTGTTTTATAGCTTCGTTTTTTTCATAGCTGCCGGTTTCATAGCTGCCTGTATCATGCATTCCTGTTTCATAGCTGCCTGTTTGATGTCTTCCTGTTTCATGCTTTCCTGTTTCATACCTGCTTGTCTAATGCCTTCCTGTTTCATGCCTTCTTGTTTCATGCTTTCATGTTTCATGCCTTCCTGATTGTACCATATTTCAGAAGGCAGTGGGATGAACTGGAAAGTCCCCAGGGGCCTAAATGAGCTGAGAAAGCTGTCTTACCCTCAGCGGCTGGTGCTTTATGCTACAGATGCCAGTAATATGTCCGGTTCCTTTGCTCCAGTCATCAAGTTGTGTTTGTGCCAGAAAGCTCAACAATGTCAATTCAAGTCCATTTCTGTACGTAAAACCATCAACGAATATGGTTTCAACACGTTTAGTGGCGAGGAATCTTTGGCGATAGGTCAGTACAGCCTGATTTCTGTTGATAGGGATGTGTGTAATTACATGTCACATGTATTAATGAAGGCAATCGAGACTTGTTTTACTCTATGTCAGGGGACAGTTCTCAGATCACAGAGGTACAGACAGAAGATAAATTCCGGCATTCTACAACTTGTGAACATCAAATGCTTATACACAGCATCATGGATACTAAAATACTTGGGTCATGTTATACATAATAGATACTGAAATACTTGGTTCATACATGCAATAAGCCGTGTTCTACTAACTCTGCTTGCACTGGCTGTTGTTGCAATGAATCGTTGTCTAGGAGATGATATGTGTAGTGAATGCTCTTAGCACACATCCTACGATGACATAACTGGGACAAGCCGACACAGACTTAGCAGTACAATACATCAGTTTATTGACATCTTAAAACACACACATGAACGTCTAGTCCTTGTCCTAAGAAACAGCTTTCACACACCACATTACTCAGACTCCAACATGTGGGTTTCTCACACAGTCACTGACCAGAGTTTGCACAGATGAATCTGGTTATTCTCCTCGGCTTTACACAGAACTGCCTGGCTGGTCTTGGCTTCAAATGGATGTCATAGTCTGCTTTTCCTCTCACAGCAATCAGTCTCACGTTGTCATTCTCTCGCTCACTCTCCCGTCCTTTCACACTGACAGTTCAACACATACGTCCTTTACTTCCACGTGGCGACCTGTGGTCGCTATCATCGGGTTCCACGTGATAACTCGTGGTCATCACCTATCTTGAAAACCTCAGTTAATCCGAGTAACCTGCTTCTCTTGGTATTCTGGTTAATTTTGGGCTTTCCCCATTACAATACATCATGGATACTGAAATACTTGGTTCATAAATCATGGATACTGAAATACTTGGTTCATACATCATGGATACTGATATACTTGGTTCATACATCAGAGATACTGAAATACTTGGTTCATACATCAGAGATACTGAAATACTTGGTTCATACATCATGGATACTGAAATACTGGTTCATAATACTTGGTTCATACATCAGAGATACTGAAATACTTGGTTCAAACATCAGAGATACTGAAATACTTGGTTCATACATCATGGATACTGAAATACTTCATAGATTTTCATACATCATACTGAATACTTGGTTCATACTCAGAGAAATACTTGGTTCATACATCAGAGATACTGAAATACTTGGTTCATACATCAGAGATACTGAAATACTTGGTTCATACATCAGAGATACTGAAATACTTGGTTCATACATCAGAGATACTGAAATACTTGGTTCATACATCATGGATACTGAAATACTTGGTTCATACATCATGGATACTGAAATACTTGGTTCATACATCAGGATACTGACTTGGTCAACATCACTTGGTTTCATACATCAGAGATACTGAAATACTTGGTTCATACATCAGAGATACTGAAATACTTGGTTCATACATCAGAGATACTGAAATACTTGGTTCATACATCAGAGATACTGAAATACTTGGTTCATACATCAGAGATACTGAAATACTTGGTTCATACATCATGGATACTGAAATACTTGGTTCATACATCAGAGATACTGAAATACTTGGTTCATACATCAGAGATACTGAAAAACTGAAATATACTGAAAAATACTTGTTCATACATCAGAGATACTGAAATACTTGGTTCATACATCAGGATACTGAAATACTTGGTTCATACATCAGAGATACTGAAATACTTGGTTCATACATCAGAGATACTGAAATACTTGGTTTATGTTATACTGAAATACTTGGTTCATACATCTGGGATACTGAAATATTTGGTTCATACATCTGGGATACTGAAATATTTGGTTGGGATACTGAAATATTTGGTTCATACATCAGAGATACTGAAATTTGTTATACTCTGTACTGAAATATTGGTTCATACATCTGGATACTGATATACTGAAATACTTGGTTCATACATCAGAGATACTGAAATATTTGGTTCATACATCAGGGATACTGAAATATTTGGTTCATACATAATGGATACTGAAATACTTTGTTTATGTTATACATAATGGATACTGAAATACTTGGTTCATGTTATACATCAGGGATACTGAAATACTTGGTTCATACATCAGGGATACTGAAATACTTGGTTCATACATCATGGATACTGAAATACTTGGTTCATACATCTGGGATACTGAAATACTTGGTTCATACATCATAGATACTGAAATACTTGGTTCATACATCATGGATACTGAAATACTTGGGTCAAGTTATACATCATTGATACTGAATTACTTGGTTCATGGTATACATCAGGGATACTGAAATACTTGGTTCATACATCAGGGATACTGAAATACTTGGTTCATACATCAGGGATACTGAAATACTTGGTTCATACATCAGGGATACTGAAATACTTGGTTCATACATCATGGATACTGAAATACTTGGTTCATACATCAGGGATACTGAAATACTTGGTTAATACATCATGGATACTGAAATACTTGGTTCATACATCAGGGATACTGAAATACTTGGTTCATACATCAGGGATACTGAAATACTTGGTTCATACATCAGAGATACTGAAATACTTGGTTCATACATCAGGGATACTGAAATACTTGAATCATGTTATACATCAGGGATACTGAAATACTTGAATCATGTTATTCATCAGGGATACTGAAATACTTGAATCATGTTATACATCATGGAATTACTAAAACACTTAGTTCATGTTTTACATAATTGATACTAAAATATATGGTTTATGTTATACATCATGGATATTCTGAAATACTTGGTTCATATTTTTACATTATGGATATTGAAATACTTCAGCCATGTTATACATCATGGATACTGAAATACTGGATTTATATTATACATCATGGATAATGAAATACTTAGTTAATGTTATACATCATGGACATTCTGAAATACTTGGTTCATATTTTTACATTATGGATATTGAAATACTTCAGCCATGTTATACATCATGGATACTGAAATACTGGATTTATATTATACATCATGGATAATGAAATACTTAGTTCATGTTATACATCATGAATGCATCATGGATGTACTGAAATACTTGATTCAGGTTATTCATGAAGAATGCCTTATGGATATACTGAGATACTTCAGCCATGTTATACATCATGGTTACTGAAATACTTGATTTGTGTCATGGAAACTGAATTAGTTTATGTTAAAAACTACCAGGGATTAGAAAGAACAATAATATAAGGAGGAAAACCAAAGAAATCTGGGGTTGACCAGCATGGCAGTAGACAGTGGGCAGTCAAATACTATGGATGGGATCATGTTTCAAGTACTGGAACCACTAACACCTGTGAACTGCTTTAAGTGGAAAAGGATGAGACAACTTTCAACAGAGACTTTTTAAAAAAATGATAACTTTTTAAATTATAGTATTCATAGTCTTGATGGGATAACTCGGTTCATTGTAAAAATCTTGTTGAAAATTCAATGATACTGTTTTCAGGGTATTTTTGATGCTGTTGATAATCTTCAGCCTTGAGTCGTTGATAATCTTCAGGTTGTTGTTGTTGATAATCTTCCGGCTGTTTTTGTTGATAATCTTCAGGCTGTTGTTGTTGATAATCTTCAGGTTGTTGTTGTTGATAATCTTCATGCTGTTGTTGTTGATAATCTTCATGCTGTTGTTGATAATGAAAGTAATGTTGTTATTGTTGCACTAACCTAACAGGAAATGTCATCAGTGTGCAGTGTGACTGTCAGGGGAATGCCACTGGAAGATTCTGCGAGAGAGCCATCAGTGACTGTGACAACTGTCTGGTCCAGAACACGTCCTCCGGCTGTGACTCTAACCCCCAGGATTATTGTCCTCCCTGTCCTCTGGGATATCAGAGAAGTGGGACCCAGTGTGTGGGTAGGTCTCAGGTCATGATCACTGCTCTCTCTGACACTCTCTCTCTCTCTCTCTCTCTCTCTTTGTCTGTCTCGCGCATATGTGTGGGTGTGTGGGCACATGCTTGTGTGTGATAAACCAGGTGAGGTTAGATAAGATGATAATTACATCATTTGCAGTCATAAATCTGTAGGTACATCGTAAATGCGGCATTACAGATGGAGGTAAAATAAAAACTAGGATTGCCTTAGTGAATGTAGACTTTGTTTAAGATTAGGCAAAACACTGATGTTTGTAAAAACATTTACATATATAGTGTTTTATGGTACAGACCCAGTTATCTTCTCTTGGCTGTTGTCAAGATGTTTGAACGAGGCAAATCATTGACACAGTCTTACACTTAGTGGTCAAAATGGACAGCAGTTTAGCATCCCAGAAAAAAAAAGAATTTATTTTTTCAGCAAAACATTAAACATTGAGTCTGGTTTAGAAATGTTGCTGGGCAAGATTCAGAGCAGGGAAAAGAGGCGAACCAAAGAAGAAACGACTTGACTTGCACAAACAAGGGCATTGAGACACCAGAGCTACCTGAAGGATGTTGGGGCACAGAGCTGTCTGAGCTGAAAGGAGTTTCTGAGAGCAGATGATAGTGGAAGGAAGTGATTAGGCAATATCACCACCATTTACTGCACAGCTGTATTTATAACTCCTACTGAGCCAGCTCAACCTTCTCTGTTAGAGCAACATTACCCTAATACTCTTTACATGTGAAGTTCTACCATCCTGCTCGTCTGTGAGATTGGGGAAGCTCTGCAACATGGTCCCCACGGGAATCAGTCTGCAGAACATGGTCAAGAGAAACTTCTCTATAGCAACCTGACTACTATAGATGGACTCCATTCTTAGATTGCACATAACAGCAACACTTGGTCCTTATTGAGTCCAGACACCCGGCTCGCGAGCGTAGTTGGCTAAACCTGACAGCGGTGACCGGGTGACGAACTCCTTGTGGTCCGGGTTCACACCCGGATGTAGGCAGAAAGGCCACATTTCTCCCAGATTTACGGTATCATGGAATTAAGACCGAAGGGTTGCGATATCCATGATATCGAGCCAAAGGGTTAACAACTCATGGTTTCTAGATATTTCCAAAAACAAAAATAGTCCAGACTCATTCTTCCACAGGATCAAAACCATCTAACCACCTACCTAACCACCTGGCTACCTAACCACCTGACTACCTAACCACCTGACTACCTAACCACCTGACTACCTAATCATCTAACTAATCAGCCAATGTAAACACAATGCAAGTGTTAGATTTGCTATTTTTCTGAAACATAAATGAGATGACTGGTCGGTACAGAAACCATATTTGTAATGTCTGGTTTATGTACAGCCTGTAAGGGATTCAACTATTGTGAACATAAGCTAAACATCTCAATCATTTATCTAATTTCATGCGTTACTTGTGTCGTGCTTACAGCTATAGCACCCGTGACAGCACCTACAGCATCCAGCAAGCCTCCCGGAGATGATGCCATCAGAACTAGAAGTGCTTTCCTCCTGATTATTATCTCCTGCTTCACCTCCTACACCTTGTGGATGCAGAACCTTTTAGCTACTCACATGTAGCAGTTTCAAGTCCACATGATTTGTGTGGGAGTCAGCTTAACCCAGAAAGCATTTGAGGGGGGCCCCCCCCCCCCCCCCTCTGACATATATAACTGAGGTGACAGATGTGTAGAGATTCCTGACATATATAACTGAGGTGACAGATGTGTAGAGATTCCTGACATATATAACTGAGGTGACAGATGTGTAGAGATTCCTGACATATATAACTGGGGTGACAGATGTGTAGACATTTCTGACATATATAAGTGAGGTGACAGATGTGTAGAGATTCCTGACACATATAACTGAGGTGACAGATGTGTAGACATTTCTGACACATATAACTGAGGTGATAGATGTGTAGAGATTCCTGACACATATAACTGAGGTGACAGATGTGTAGACATTCAAATGCATGGTGTGAACAAGAAATGGCAAAAAGCAGCATGGTTAAAAAACTTAAAACTGAACAAGTTCTGAAAAATGTAACAGAACAAAGATTTCACAAGAAAACAATTTAAGAGAGAAAGGATTTCATCCAATAACCAACAAACAAAGGCTAATTGATTATGCCCTAAAACATAAGGTAACACTAGAGTGAGCACAGAAGGTCATAGTTCAAAGCACAAGATGAAGAGATAGATGAAGGACAGCATTCATAGATAAGACATAACAATCAAAGTAGCCATTCAACATGCAGTTTCAAAAAGCTTTTAAAAAAGGCTAGAAAAAGAAAAAATCACACTTAAGTGAGATAATTATAAAGCTTTATGGGAAATCCCTAGCAGAAACACTTGATGATGATGATAATGACTATATTGTACCAGACAAAAACAGTTTTCACAAATTAAGCAAAACTCCTACACAGGTTTGAAATCATTGTGAGAGAGGCCATGAAAATAAGAACTGAACATCTGCCAGATTTTATGTTTGTTGGAGTATATCTTATTTTGTCACTGTCTATTTAAAACAGAGTATATCTCATATTTTTCACTGTTTATCCAATGCACTGAAGTATATCTCATATTTTTGACTGTTTGTTTAAAACTTTGGGGCACAGCTAGAATTTTGACTGTTCATCTAAAACTTTAGGGTATAGCTAGTATTTTGACTGTTTAAAACTTTGGGGCATAGCTAGAATTGTGACTGTTCATATAAAACTTTAAGGTATAGCTAGTATTTTGACTTTTTGTTTAAAACTTTAAGGTTTAGCTAGTATTTTGACTGTTTGTCTAAAACTTTGGGGTTTAGCTAGTATTTTGACTGTTTGTCTAAAACTTTGGGGTTTAGCTAGTATTTTGACAGTTTGTCTAAAACTTTGGGGTATAGCTAGAATTTTGACTGCTTGTCTTAAACTTTAGGGTATAGCTAGTATTTTGACTGTTTAAAACTTTGGGGCATAGCTAGAATTGTGACTGTTCATCTAAAACTTTGAGGTATAGCTAGTATTTTGACTTTTTGTTTAAAACTTTGGGATTTAGCTAGTATTTTGACTGTTTGTCTAAAACTTTGGGGTTCAGCTAGTATTTTGACTGTTTGTCTAAAACTTTGGGGTATAGCTAGAATTTTGACTGCTTGTCTAAAACTTTAGGGTATAGCTAGTAGTTTGACTGCTTGTTTAAAACTTCGGGGCATAACTAGAATTTTGACTGTTTGTTTAAAACTTTGGGGCATAGCTAGTAGTTTGATACATGGGGATCTCTGTGGTGAAGTGGTCAAGCCATATGCCTCACACTCTGAAAGTCATGGGTTTGGTCCACGGCTGTGCTTTGGGTCACAAATAATATTTTTAGAAAGATCACTAGGGATCGTCTCCGGAGTAGTCACAAGTTCAATTTTTAAGGGAGATCCCTAGGGATCGTCTCTGGAGCTACATAGTTAATGCTGTATTGGGTTATATTTTGCAAATGAAATATTTTGGAGTAAATGTTGTATTTTTGCAATTTTTAAACATGGGTGTATATCTCATATTTTCACTGCTTATTTAAAACAATTGAATATATCTTGCATTTGTATTGTTATTTTAAAATATTGGAGTATATCTCGTATTTGTGGTGTTTATTTAAAACATTGTGTAAAGTTAGTATTTTCACAAATCGAAGCATTGGTGCCAACAAATTTCCATATCAGTGACCCCAGATTTGAAGCACTAGAATATCCCAGTAGAGACAATAAGCCAAATTATAAATGTAATCTCAATACCAGCTTTGTGATATTACTGTCTGACAATGACTAAAGAAAGGGGCAGAAAACTAATGAATCAGTGATGCCAGAAATGAGTGCAAATGAAATGAAAGTAGGAACAGCAAGCAGTAGAAGTCAACCAAGAAAAATATGGACTGAAGAAGTCAGTGGCACCTTGGGATTCCACAATATCATAGAATACCTGGCAACTGAGTGTGCCTCTGCTTGCACACTGATCAACTGGTAACTTACAATGTCTGTTGGCAGAAGACAGAATAAAGACACAAGAAGAAAAGGTTAGTTGTGTATCCTTTACAGGACGTTGCAGAACCAACCCCAAAAGCCCCTGGCTGTTGTGTGGTTTTTCTAGGCAAATTTGTGTCCAGTAGTTTGCCATTGCTTCTGGACGGTCAGCTTTCTTGATACCACTGTCCAACCAATGCAAGGCACTCTGCCCACAGCTGGGATCAAACCCGGCATTACGAAGCGTTCACATTGACTTAGCCAGAAGAAGAAAAAAAAACTGGTAAAAATTCGTATTTTTACTGTTTAAAACATTGAGGCAAGGTTTTAACAAATTGTTGAGTCTTTTTCTTCTTATTATTCTTCTTCTGTTTCTTTTTTTGTCCTACTGCTTATGCTATGAGGTGTCACAGAAATGAGTTAGATGTAGTTTCCTGTCTTTTGCGAGGTGTGTAGCTTGCGTTAATATCATATTGGGTTTCATTAGTGTCTACAGTACTGCCCTTACCTCTCCCAGCAAAGACTGTGGATCTGGCCCAAGGGAGCCACATTGCAAGAGAAGCTATGGGGGACTGGTGGTGACCTTAAACGCACAATCCTATTTGTGACCCAGACGGGACTCAATGTTTAGCATGACTGATGTTGAAAGCAGAAGAAGAAGAAGAATTAGTGTCTCTTTATTTAACTCCATCCATCCAACACTTTCTATTTGTTTAATAGTTGCTTATATTTTGTACATTTCTTGCATTAAGTTTGTATGTTCACACAAACATGATTGTCAAGAACCTACTTTACTGCCGTGAAGACATATGGCTCGTGTGTAGGCTCATGACAGAAATGTCTATCCATAAACACAACTAGACCAACACCGTCGGAGCATACACATACTTCTTTATTATAATTTCTAACAATAATGCGGCAGTTTACCTGGGCGAAAGTGGTTCGCATTACCAAACCCATCGCATACTTGTCCCTCCTGGCCGTACGGTTACAATCAGGGTCCAAACCAACAGTCCACCTGCAAGTTCTTTTGGAAGCTTCTGTACCTTACATTAAGACTGCTGTGCTACCACACACTGGTGTAGGTGGACAGACCTCATCAGATAACCAGACAAAACCCTGCATGAACATCTTGGCTATGTTTGACACATAAATGGATTGCTGCATAAGTTAACACATCAGCTAAACACCGGCTAACACTAGAATTATTCTCTCGTCCAACTTAATACATTATTACACAAAACTTGTCTAATTTAGTAAACATTTAGCGGTTAGACACAATAGATGTCTCATGCAAAGTCTACCACAACTCTTCTGAAAAACCCTGTTCCCACTTGTTTTGTTAAGTCCTAATGCTCACTCTGGTCCGCTTAAGCTGGTCCATCAAAACCTCATGAACCCATGAGTGATTACATCACCTGGTCAAAGCATTCTGTTGGCCGTCTGTGTGTATCACTGAACACCCGGTCAGGTTATGGTCAAATGAGTACTACCCTGCTTATTTATCACCATCATTCTTCAACATTTCCTAGCTTCACAGGAACCTGACAAAAACAACACACTCTTAACTGTACGCTGCAAAATCTAGGGGAAATCAATGGTCCAGTCTGTGCTTTATGTGTATATGTGTTTTTCTTTTTACAATAAATAGCTATATCTCGTAATAAAAGAAAGACAGGAGAGAAAATTGCATTTGTTTTTAATTAAATATTAGATTTTTTTTCTCGAATTTGAAGCAAATATTGCAAGCAAGAGTGAGACATTCACTTCATTTGTGAACCCTTACATTGGGAACATGGTCTGTCCGCACCAGCATGTGTCTACAGCTGAATTTTAACTTGTTAAGGTAACTTATTGTTGTTACAGTTTACATTCAATTGGGAGAGGTGGCTTCTCATGGTTACAGTCTATTGTTGGACATTTAACTGGGAGAGGTGGCTTCTCATGGTTACAGTCTATTGTTGGACATTTAACTGGGAGAGGTGGCTTCTCATGGTTACAGTCTATTGTTGGACATTTAACTGGGAGAGGTGGCTTCTCATGGTTACAGTCTGTAGGTGGACATTTAACTGACAGATGTGGTTTCTCACTGATACAGTCTATAGGCAGTCATTTAACTGACACATGGCTTCTAACAATTATTTGAATTCTGTCCTCCATGTTGTACTCCTGCCCTATTCCCGTATGCTGTCTGTGCAAAATGAAGTACAAATCTGCTTTCACTTCTACTTCTCTTTTCTGCCCTGTTTTCACTGCTTAAAACACTGACTATCTCGTCAACACTCACATTTATTAACAACACAACACTAACTATCTCATCAACACTCACATGTATTAACAACACAACACTGACCATCTCATCAACACTCACATGTATTAACAACACAACACTAACTATCTCGTCAACACTCACATGTATTAACAACACAACACTGACTATCTCATCAACACTCACATACATTAACAACACAACACAACACTGACTATCTTGTCAACACTCACATACATTATCAACACAACACTGACTATCTCGTCAACACTCACATGTATTAACAACACAACACTAACTATCTCGTCAACACTCACATTTATTAACAACACAACACTGACTATCTCGTCAACACTCACATATATTAACAACACAACACTGACTATCTCATCAACACTCACATATATTAACATCACAACAATGACTATCTTGTCAACACTCACATACATTAACAACACAACACTGACTATCTTGTCAACAGATACATTACCAACACAACACTATCTTGTCAACACTCACATACATTAACAACACAACACTGACTATCTCGTCAACACTCACATACATTAACAACACAACACTGACTATCTCGTCAACACTCACATACATTAACATCACAAAACTGACTATTTTGTCAACATTCACATACATTAACAACACAACACTGATTATCTCATCAACACTCACACACATTAACAACACAACACTGACTATCTCATCAACACTCACATACATTAACAACACAACACTGACTATCTCGTCAACACTCACATACATTAACAACACAACACTGACTATCTCATCAACACTCACATACATTAACAACACAACACTGACTATCTCAACAACACTCACATACATTAACAACACAACACTGACTATCTCGTCAACACTCACATACATTAACATCACAAAACTGACTATTTTGTCAACATTCACATACATTAACAACACAACACTGATTATCTCATCAACACTCACATACATTAACAACACAACACTATCTTGTCAACAGATACATTAACAACACAACACTGACTATCTCATCAACACTCACATACATTAACAACATCATCATCATCAGTTCTCGTTATGCCTAGTGGCATATTAGGCTTCAGAGAGGACTTTCCATGTTTTCCTGTCCTGTGCAATCTTCAGTGCAGTTTTCCATGTCAAGGATGCCGCACTCAGGTCACTTTCCATCGTTCGTCTCCATGTAGTTTTTGGGTGCCCCTGTTTTCTTTTTCCCTCTGGTGTCCATGTGAGAGCTGTTTTGGTGGGTAAATCAGGATTCATTCTCATAACGTGGCCAAGCCATTTCCATCTTATCATGGTTATCATACTGCCTAAAGTTTCTTGGTTTACATTAACAACACAACACTGACTATCTGGTCAACACTCACACACATTAACAACACAACACTGACTATCTCGTCAACACTCACATACATTAACAACACAACACTGACTATCTCGTCAACACTCACATACATTAACAACACAACACTGACTATCTCGTCAACACTCACATACATTAACAACACAACACTGACTATCTCGACAACACTCACATACATTAACAACACAACACTGACTATCTTGTCAACAATCATATAAATTAACAACACAACACTGACTATCTGGTCAACACTCACACACATTAACAACACAACACTGACTATCTCGTCAACACTCACATACATTAACAACACAACACTGACTATCTCGTCCACACTCACATACATTAACAACACAACACTGACTATCTCATCAACACTCACATACATTAACAACACAACACTGACTATCTCGTCAACACTCACATACATTACCAACACAACACTGACTATCTTGTCAACAATCACATAAATTAACAACATAACACTAACTATCTTGTCAACACTCACATACATTAACAACACAACACTGACTATCTCGTCAACAATCACATACATTAACAACGCAACACTGACTGCCTTGTCAACAATCACATACATTAACAACACAACACTATCTTGTCAACAGATACATTAACAACAGAACACTGACTATCTCATCAACACTCACATACATTAACAACATCATCATCATCAGTTCTCGTTATGCCTAGTGGCATATTAGGCTTCGAGAGGACTTTCCATGTTTTCCTGTCCTGTGCAATCTTCAGTGCAGTTTTCCATGTCAAGGATATCGCACTCAGGTCACTTTCCATCGTTCGTCTCCATGTAGTTTTTGGGTGCCCCTGTTTTCTTTTTCCCTCTGGTGTCCATGTGAGAGCTGTTTTGGCGGGTAAACCAGGATTCATTCTCATAACGTGGCCAAGCCATTTCCATCTTATCATGGTTATCATACTGCCTAAAGTTTCTTGGTTTACATTAACAACACAACACTGACTATCTCGTCAACACTCACATACATTAACAACACAACACTGACTATCTCGTCAACACTCACATACATTAACAACACAACACTGACTATCTCGTCAACACTCACATACATTAACAACACAACACTGACTATCTTGTCAACAATTATATAAATTAACAACACAACACTGACTATCTGGTCAACACTCACACACATTAACAACACAACACTGACTATCTTGTCAACACTCACACACATTAACAACACAACACTGACTATCTCGTCAAGACTCACATACATTAACAACACAACACTGACTATCTCGTCAACACTCACATACATTAACAACACAACACTGACTATCTCGTCAACACTCACATACATTAACAACACAACACTGACTATCTCGTCAACAATCACATACATTAACAACACAACACTGACTATCTCGTCAACAATCACAAACATTACCTACACAACACTGACTACCTTGTCAACACTCACATACATTAACAACACAACACTGACTATCTCGTCAACACTCACATACATTAACAACACAAAATAAACTAATTTGGAGTACATCAGGAGCCTCTTCTGGCTGTGCAAAGACTGTACTTAAGCAAACACAGGGCGGATGGGCGGGGGTATGGGGGGGGGGGTAAGTCAAAGAAGAGCATGGCAACAAAGAACTAGAATGACAACATCAAGAAATGGACAGCATTAAATTATCATACACTTGCTGAACAAGTGGAAGACAGAGAAAGATTATCATACACTTGTTGAACAAGCGGAAGACAGATAAAGATTATCATACACTTGTTGAACAAGCGGAAGACAGAGAAAGATTATCATACACTTGTTGAACAAGCGGAAGACAGATAAAGATTATCATACACTTGTTGAACAAGCGGAAGACAGAGAAAGATTATCATACACTTGTTGAACAAGCGGAAGACAGAGAAAGATTATCATACACTTGTTGAACAAGCGGAAGACAGAGAAAGATTATCATACACTTGTTGAACAAGCGGAAGACAGAGAAAGATGGCAGGTTTTATGTGTCAGCGTTTCCAACTATACACCTTCACGACTTTAACGAATCAAAGGTATTGTTATTTTAACATCAATGACCGACCTATAGAATCAAAACTTTCGGTAAAGGTTTTACAGTCATCTCTATCATATCAGGCACCGGTACAAAAAGAACGATTGTAGTTCACACACAAACATTCAGGTCTCCATCAATGTTGTTTATTTACTTTATGTAACAAAATAAATAAATCGTAGCTAATTAATTCTCTGATTTCTCGTTTTCGAATTTTTTTTTTTTTTTTTTTTTTTGTTTCACAAAAACTAAAATTACACAAATAAAGAATAAGAACTTTCATAAAACATCAATCAAATTAAAAAAAACTAGACCTCATACAAGTGAAAAAAAAACAACAAACATCTGTGAAAGAAGAACATCATTTTATGTGATAGATAAAATATATTCTTAACTAATAATATACACTTCCTTCAAAAACAAGTAAACCACAGTAAAGTGGACACCAGTGAGAAAAGCGCAAGCAAATTCTAAAACACGACCACTCAGTGAGAAAAGAGCAAGGACATTCTCAAACAAGACTTAGTAAGTTGCGTAATTTTTACAGGACGTTGCAGAACCAACCCAAGGATTTTTTTTTTTTTTTTGTTGTTGTTGCTGTTGTGGTTTTTCTAGGCAAATTTCACGTCATCTGTTTGCCATTGCTTCCTGTGAGGTCGGCTGTCGGTACCACTGATGAAACCAGTGCAAGACGAATCTTCCGCAGCTGGGATCGAACTTAGCACCCTGGCATTACGGCGCGCGTTCGCAACACCAATTCTCAAACTAAACTATCAGTTAGAAAAGATCAAGCAAATTCTCAAATAAAACTACTCAGTGAGAAAAGAGCAAGCAAATTCTCAAACAAAACTACTCAGTGAGAAAAGAGCAAGCAAATTCTCAAACAAAACTACTCAGTGAGAAAAGACAAGCAAATTCTCAAACGAATCTACTCAGTGAGAAAAGACAAGCAAATTCTCAAACAAAACCACTCAGTGAGAATTCACAGAAGCTGCAATATAATTTCCAATGCGTTTCAGAGCAAGTACTTTGTGAGATCAATAACGGTCCACCCATCCCATAGGTTAGTTGCGTATCCTTTACAGGACGTTGCAAAATCAACCCCAACAGCTCCTGGCTGTTGTGTGGTTTTTCTAGGCATATTTACGTCCAGTAGTTTGCCATTGCTCCTGGACGGTCGGCTTCTCAATACCACTGTCGAAACCAACGCAAAGCGCAAGGCCCGCACCTGGGATCGAACCCGGTACCCCGGCATTACAAAGCGAGTTCGTAACGCCTAAGTCACAGACGCCGACCATCCCATAGAAGTTGACAAAACCCATATCTTTGCTTGATTAACTCAACAAAAACCTTTTCTAGAGTAAGACTCCGGTAACACCATGATGCAATAAAAATTCGAAAAAACAAATGAGCGAACTTTAATTTTCAAAAGATTAAGAATTCGTTTAGAGACATTTCAAACATATAACCTATATTGTGTCTTTCTTCATACATTTACAATATTTTATACGATTAATAAAAACAACAATAAATCACACTTAAAAACGCTGAAACTACAACGATGATTAAAACAAGATTCATTAATACTATTCATTATGGCAAGTGTGATAAAGCTGCAAAAAATAATGCAGTAATAGGCTAAGGGTTGCTTTAGGCGGTAGACTCTAGTCTGTGAAAAGATACAGCAATGAGAGAAAGTAATGAGACAGAATAATGTTTTATATGCAAGAATTGAAGATGTCAGTGTTGAGATAGAATAATGAGATAGAACAATGCAAGAATTGAAGATGTCAGTGTTGAGATAGAATAATGAGATAGAACAATGCAAGAATTGAAGATGTCAGTGTTGAGATAGAATAATGAGATAGAACAATGCAAGAATTGAAGATGTCAGTGTTGAGATAGAATAATGAGATAGAACAATGCAAGAATTGAAGATGTCAGTGTTGAGATAGAATAATGAGATAGAACAATAAGAGAACAAAATTCCCCGTGTAGGTTCCGGGTTCTCATTTTGGTGAAAACAAAAAGAGATTCACTGCCTCCTTAACAAGCATGTCGCAGGAGTCGACTAATTGGGGGTTTCCTTCAAAGTCGGAGCACATCTGCCTGAGAGGCAACGAATCCAACAGTCTGCATACAACAGCAAGATTTGTGAAACAGATACATACACAAAACTCAGGTCCTGGAACAAATGGATGAACAACCAAGTCTTTCAGCCGGGGTTTACAGCTGATGAACGCAAACAAACAACAATTAATAAGAGGAAATACTGAGAAAGAATAATAATTCATATGCAACAATTTTAGATGGTGGCGTGCAGTCTGTGCTTTAGATCATGTAGCTTGTTCTGTTTTTGTATAGGGGCTGGTGGTATCTTCAACTTGAGAGAAAACAAAAAATCCACGATTGAACTTCCTCCTGTGCAAGCATGTCGTAGGAGTCTACCCTAGATTGGGGGTTTGTAATCAAAGTCGGATGCTTACATCTAACTGAGTAGGCATCTAACCCTAGAATGGTGGTGTGTTGTGTGTGTATGCATTCTCTAAGAACTGGAAATTAAACAGCACGAAGAGTCTTGTACCAGCAAATGGATGAGCAAACAGTTTTTCCGAAGGCGTTTCTTTCTGATTTCGCAAACAAACACCAATTAATTTGAGAAGGTGCATCTTTCATTTCACATAGCAGCAAGCAGGAGTCATGGATCATCTCGCAAATTTTAGATGGTGGCGTGCAGTATAATGCTTAGATCATGTAACTTGTTGCAGCAACAGGTATAGGGGGCTGGCTGGTTTCTTCAACTTGAGAGAGATGGGATATAATCCTTGTGAACTAAAATGTGTGTGTGCTTAGCTCGCTTTGTACATGTCTACCCTAGGATGGTGGTGTGTAATGTGTGTATGCTTAGCTCACTTTGTACACATCTACCCTAGAATGGTGGTGTGTAATGTGTGTATGCTTAGCTCACTTTGTACACATCTACCCTAGGATGGTGGTGTGTTGTGTGTGTATGCATTCTCTAAGAACTGGAAATTAAACAGCACGAAGAGTCATCACACCAGCAGATAAAAAGCAACACAAAGTTGAGAAGGCGGATCTTTCATTGGAGAGGTAAGAGCAAACAGTTTGACATTTGGCCATATTTATGGCCTGCATATATTGCAGCAAGCAGGAGTCATGGATAATCTCGCAGTTCAACAGACAAAAATATCGTACTGTGAACCAAAATGTTGCAGCAACAGGCAGGAATCATGGATCATCTCGCAGTCAACAGACAAGGGATATAATACTTGTGAACCAAAATGTTGCAGCAACAGGCAGGAGTCATGGATCATCTCGCAGTCAACAGACAAGGGATATAATACTTGTGAACCAAAATGTTGCAGCAAGCAGGCAGGAGTCATGGATCATCTTGCAGTCAACAGACAAAGGATATAATACTTGTGAACTAAAATGTTGCAGCAGCGGGTTGCAATCATGGATCATTTCGCAGTCAACAGACAAAGGATATAATACTTGTGAACCAAAATGTTGTAGCAACAGGCAGGAATCATGGATCATCTCGCAGTCAACAGACAAGGGATATAATACTTGTGAACTAAACTGCAGCTGCAGTCTTACAATTAAAAAAAAACATACTATCATTCTACAATATATGATCGCTGAGTAAATACATGGTCATGTCTCAGAACCTGAAATACTTTAAAAAGTGAAGGTCCCTTTTCCACGCCTTTAGGGGTATAGTGCATATATGGGGCTAGACCTATATTTTTAGACCAATCGGCACAAGATAGGCGATGTGATCAGCATCACGCCGGCTGCCTTTACTTCCCAGAACTGCACCCAGTACCCACTCAAACTGGGTCGACCTGGGAGTCAAGGTCATTTTTGAAAAAAATTCCGGCTCCCCCAGGGAGTGAACCCACGACCTTCCGATTCGCACGCGAGCATCAAGCCGCAACGCCACGGCGACTCCCCTAAAATACTTTGACTTTAAATAATACTGAAAGCTCTAGTTCTTGGAGCTTGAGGCAGGGATTGAACAGCAAGAAGATGGACACATGTCTCTGAAGACATCTAACACTTGATAATACATACGCATGGGAACTATAGACGCGATCCAGGGGAAATTGATGGGAGCGACGTTCTGCGAGCAACCTGCTACGTAACATAAGCTGTGTAGTGAGGACATAAACTGTGAGGTGATGGTGCCAGAAACTGGTGACGCTGAATCTATAGATGATTGATTATAGAGTTCTGTATCCATGGGAGAGCAGACGACATGAAGGCGAGAGCGCTGAGCAGAAAGACTCCCGCA